>JAASGT010000224.1:0-37270 GCA_023334315.1 Globisporangium alternatum | reverse complement strand
CTTCTTCACGTTCTTCTTCATCGTCGCTGTCGTCATCGTCCGAGTCATCGGCAAACTCGTTCTCGTCGTTTTTGCCGTACGCGTGCTTGTCCTCCTTCTCGGCCGCTTTGACAGGCGCAGTCGACGCTGGTTTGCTCTCAGTCAGTTGTAGCGAACATGCTGGTCGGGATGGTGACGCTGTGAAATCAGCAGGCTTTTGGATGAACGGGAGCTCGTCGTACACGGTCATGTCGATAAACGCGAAATTGACAAGAAGCCCCTCCGTGGTTGCACAGGACACCAGCGGAGCAGGTGCGTACTGAGTTTCTTCCACATCCACGGGGCTGCTGGAGTTGAAGTTGAGCGCCAATCCCAACGGAAATGACTCTTCATCCTGAGCGTTCATCGGGAGGCGAGCTTGATACTTCTCGGATGGCTTCCAAATCTCCCACTCGCCGCTCTCAGGGTCCGAAACGAGTAGCTCCACGTCAGCACTCAGCGAGCAGCCGATGAAAAACATTCGCCTGCAGTCAATCATGCCGCTCACGCGTTAGAAATATCACTCCAGATATCTCAAACAAAGCTGAATGAACGACTAGCTACGTACCAATCTGCCAGGAACACCGAGTAGTACTGGTGGGTGCGGTTCTCGACATCATAGAAAGCGACAACTTCGTCGAGCTCCACCCACGCGTCGCTTTCGTACAAGCAGGCGAAAGCTGTCGTCTCTTCTTGTTCTTCGTCATACTTCCAGAATCCAGCGAGAATCAGATCATCCTCAGCCCAGTTCACGTGATGCACTACAAAGACAGCAGCACGACAGTCAGTTGATTCACCTCACTCCTCATTGAAAGCGGATTCAGTCGGTAGCAACAAAATAATGCAACATACCCGCAAATTCTCCATTTTCGCAGCAGTCTGGAGAGATGATCGTTCTAGTGAGCTTCAGCGACGCCTGGTCAACAACTTCAATCTCTGAGTTGGTCAAGCCAACCGCCAGAAACTCGCCAGACGGACTCCAGCACACTACGAGTGAAAACGTAATGCAATCGCTCAGTTAGTTGGCAGCTTTAACAACGGGCATGGCAAGGCATTTTCACATTCGCTTACCTGAAGAAGCCTTCGCGGACACCTCGCCAACCTCTCTGCGTGAGCCATCGATAGAGCAAACGCTGACTTGTCCGGTGGTTGCCAACACGGCAAACGTGTTGCTCGCAGATCCAGCGCACCACGCGATCTCTTCCACCACAATGTTCGAGAAGATGTGAAGAGCAGAAGGTATCGCCTGCATTTGCGAAGCAAGCAAAACACGAAGGTCAATCCGTGATGACAAACACTCCGAGCCACGAGATCGAACAAGACAAACGCTGCCATACCGACTGGTAGATCTCTGCGACCTCGTACACAGCGAGGTGGTTGTCATACGCGACTGCGAGATGCAGCTCATCCTGCGAGAGAGCAAGCTGGTACGCGATCGACGGCAACGTGACATCTCTGTGCTTCGGCATGGGTTCCAAATCGACATGGGTCGCGTTCTGTCCGTGGTCGATCGCAATCTGCCTGCGCTTGACGTAGTCGACACAGGACGCTTCAAAGTTATCGTTCACGGTCATCGTGAAGCCTGCTCCATAAAAAAGAACAAGTGCATGTAGCGTCAGTCGCATATTAAGCTTTCCAGCGAAGGACGAAGCATTATGTGGCATAACGAAGAAGCAAGGAAACATCCAACTTACCTGTGGACGCCGACACGAAGCTGAAGCCGTAGGTGTTGCCGTGCGCCACGCATTGGAACTTGGCCGTGCGCACGCTCGCGAGCAGGTCTGCGTTGCTGAACATGGGCGCGTACGCGGCGCGCATGCGACCGGCGTCGACCATGCGCACGTGCTCCGTCTCGCGCTCCGCCATGCTCGCTTGCTTGCTCAACTCCGCCCTCTCGATTTCCTTTTGGCTGTTGTTGCGCGCGTTTTCGTGGTGTGGCTCGCGACGAGTTTTGGGTGGAAATCTACCTAAACTAAACATTGTGCGCTTTGGAATCGAAAAGCGCACCGTCTGGCTCGAGATTTCTATGCGAAAGACCAGCACGATCTAAATACTCGGACCGGTCCACCCAAATGTGAATCGGGCAGCGGTTCGGACGAACCGGGAGGACCAGATTCTAAAATAGGGTTACTGTAATATAAAAGTCATCATCTATCCTACAACAGGTAATGTTCACATAAAAGCTGCTCAATTCGTTTGTATCAGATTCTCTATTTGAACAAAGAAATGGGCTTTTTCGTCCATTCCATCCTGAAACCAGTATATTCGAACAAAAAAATTCATTGATTTGTTCAAATAGAGAATCCGGTTCAAGCAAAAAGGGACCTATATTCCGACCGAAATATAGGACCGCGCGTTTGTTTGGGGAAGCGACTGAGGCGACGCGGCTCTTCAAGCTCCAGATCGACTGAAGGAAGAGATCCGTTTGAAGGAACTGCTAGGTAGAGAGAGATAGACGCCATGGCTGCGGAATCAAAGGTGGCGGACGACCTCGGAGAGCCCGACGTGAAGGTGAGGCAAACCCACAGCATTGTGTGTTGATGCAGCCGCTCACACAATTGGCTCTGTTGAAATGTGCACATGAAGATCATTCTGCTCGGCGACTCGGCCGTGGGCAAGTCCAAGCTCGTGGAGCGCTTTATGATGAACGAATTCCAGCCGCGACAGGTGCGCCAGGCACTCGTTGCTCTCTGTCGCCAACATAGTGATCGTGTATATATCTTACTTGTCAATGGATCCTGCAGCTTTCTACATTCGCGCTCACCATGTTCCGGAAAGAAGTCGAGCTGGACGGCGACGACAAGGGCAAGGTCGTCAAAGTTGGTGCGTTTAGAACGCGCTCTCCGCTGTGCTATAGGTCGTAGCAGCAGCATCACGCACACGCTCACTGTTTGTTTGTTGTGGTTATGGTCAGATTTCTGGGACACGGCCGGCCAGGAGCGCTTCTCGAGCATGCACCCGTCGTATTACTACGGCGCGACCGCGTGCATCCTCGTCTTCGATGTGACGCGCAAGGTGACGTACCAGAACTTGGCCAACTGGTACAAGGAGCTGCGCGAGTATTGCGAGAACAT
The DNA here is from genome assembly GCA_023334315.1 of Globisporangium alternatum. NCBI lineage: Eukaryota > Oomycota > Peronosporomycetes > Pythiales > Pythiaceae > Globisporangium > Globisporangium alternatum. The sequence continues at coordinate 34,178 of JAASGT010000224.1, read as the reverse complement.
CCCGTGCTTCCTCGTGGCCAACAAGATCGACGTCGACATGGCGGTGCGTTTCCATCCACACAATATATTTGATGAGCTTGAGAAAGAACCACGGTTGGCTGACGGCTCGTGTTCATTTATGAGCAGGTCACGAGCAAGAAGTTCAAGTTCGCTGAGACGCACAGCCTCGAGTTCGACTTCGTGTCGGCGGCCGACGGCACGAACGTCGTCAAGGTCTTCCACGACGCAGTCAAGGCCGCGCTCAAGTTTAAGAGAGAGGGCGGCGACTTCATGGCCGACGTGCTCGACCTGCTCGGCGAAGCAGAGAGCAAGGAGTAATAACGTGAACCAACGTGGTGGCGTCCGCACGACAGATGAGCTATGTGAAATGGCTACATTATAAGAATAACTGAAACGCCAACAGCTGTTTCGAGTCTCATTATCCACAGAAACAGACTGACAGTTTATCAGACGAGCGAATCGAGTTACTCGCTGAAATTGTTGGTGAAGATGCCGAGCGTGCGCGTGGCCTTTGACTTCTGTGCCATCGCGCACTCGTGCTCCGACGTGCCACACGCCCTCGCATGCGCGCGTCTTCTTCAATCTGAAGCTCGTCAGCGACAGGAGCGCACGTCTGGCTCGTCATCACTGTGTAGTGAGTGGCGTGAGTGAGGCGCGCGGGGTCTCGAGCCCCAACATCAACATCGTGGCCTGGGACGAAGACTCGGAGCTGAAGCTGCGAACGGAAGCTCGCGTCGGACACCGAAATGCTCCAGTCGCGCGTGCTGCGGCTCTCGATCTGCCAGGAGACGCGAAGCAGAGGAGGAGGAAGAGCAAGCTACTTGATACTGCGACTAAGACGTAGGATTGAGTCTCGTGTTCGTCTACTAACTGGTAACAGCTGCAGATCACGATCCGCTTTGAGCAAATGCGCAGCGACGTGATGTGTCCGACGGTGCGTAGAATGCGCCTTTATCTATCTGCTATCATGTCCATTCTCATTCCATCATCATCCATGTGTGTGTGTTCCAAGAAGGTCCATGAGCGGACAGCGCGAGCCAAGCGGTACGCCACGACTGACACACCTTCGTGGTGATACAACGTTCCCTCATCTGTTTATTTATTGAGATTGTATTCTACTGGTAGCGAGCGATGAGCAGGTGCCGCAGAAGAAGGCGCTCGGGTCCGGAGCCAGCAACAAACAATGGGACTGAGCCTTCAACAGCAGTCGGTGTGCCGGGTCGTCGATGACATCGTTCGCGTCTCCGAAGCGAGTCGCGCGGTCTCTAGCAGCAGCTTCAATTTCGATGCCCGCAGCATTCTCGCAGCTCCCACTATCATCATCACCTGCACCAGCAGAGCCTTCTATTCTTCTTCCATCGGAGTGAACCCGCCAAAGCCAGACGCAGCGAACGGCACGTTAACGTTCCTGGTCATAACTGGTGCCGCAACAACAGACGCCGCCACAACCGCCGAGTTGCTGGCGCTCGCCTCCTCGAGGATCGCTTCGGATAAATTACGCGCCAGCAGCGTCTCGACGCGCTTCTTGAGCTGCTGGTTGGCCTTGGAGCCGTAGAAGCTCGCTTTGTCGAACGAACGATCCAGCTGGTGCAGGTACGCGAGCAGCGAGTAGAGGTACTGCGACGAGTACACCGTCGGCTGCGCTTCCAGGAGCTTCTCGGCCTCTCGGAGCAGCACGCCGCGCAGCTGGCGGGGCGCAGCCGTCGAGCTCACGAGCAAATGCACGCGCTTCGCGGCCTCGCGCAGCACGAACCGGAGCTTGCTCTCGACCTCGACTGTTCGCTCTCCTCCTTCATTGTCTTCGTTCGCCAGCTCCTGTCGCAGCGACTCGCTGTCGTCCAGCACCAGGTACAGCTCGCGGTAGCGCACGAGCCACTCGAGCAGCGGCGTCTGCGCCATCTCAGCGTGCGCTTCGAGAAACTCGGTGGCTTCGTTCAGCGGCGTTAGCGACTTGCTCTCCTCGCACGCGAGCAGCACGCGCTCACAGATCGCGTCCACTTCGTCAAAATGGTTCCCACGCAGCATCCAGACGAGCGTGGCGCCGTAGAGCTGCTTCTGTTTGCACACGTGCGCACGACGCAATGCGATCTGGCGCTGCACCTTGCTCAGCCCGCGCTTTCCCTGGCAGTACGCGAGCAGTCGGTGTGCCTTGCTGTCCGTCGGCACAGGCTCGCGCTCCAGTGCGGACTTTGCGGCGACGAGCCCCAGGCGGGGGCAGTTCTCGTAGTAGCCAAGCGCAAACTGCCACACGCCGCTACTGGCGCCAATATCCATCGCGTAGTTGAGCACGAAGAACTCCTGCAGCGAGACGTCGAGCTGCTCGAGCACGTCATCTGCGATCGCGGCGCTCTTCGTGAGCAGGTCTGTGAGATGCGCCGCCATCCACGAAAACCCGAGCGCGTGAATGTCCTGCAGCGCGCTCTGCACGTCGTACTCGAGGATCGCCATGATGATGCAGTCAAAGTTGCCCATGGCGGTCACGTCGGCGTTGTACGTGCGGAAGCAGCTCGCCATGAGAAACTCGAAGCGGTGCGCCACGCGCTTGGGCTCGTCTAGGAAGAGCCGCGCCATCATGAGCTCGTACCAGGAGCTCGCGTGGCGCACGAGCGCGTCCTCCTCGGCCACGAGGATGCGCAGCAGAGTCGACAGGCCCGGGTTCGACTTGACGTACGAGTCCGTGTTGAGCAGGTGCTGGCACTCGTCGTGCCATTGCTTCCACGCGAGCGACTCTTCGTCATTTAAACGCACACTCGACTTGCCCGGCATGCTCAGCAGCAGCCGCTGGATCGTCTGGAATGACGTGCGCGTCGACGCGCCTGTGAGCGATGCCACGTCGCGTGTGGAGAGCGCCTTGTAGCTCGAGTGCGAAGCCAGCAGGCTCCAGGCGCTGTCGCCACAGCCCGCGATCACAAACGAGTGCAGCGTCGACCAGTACGCCGGGTCCTGTTCCGGGTGCGGGCCGCTGCTCTTGAGCACCGCGCTTGCGGCCTCCAGCTGCTCCATGAGCGCGCTGGCAAAGTGCTCCTGCAGCCACTGCGCGAGGTCGTACGCGATCCACTTGTCGTCGCGCGGGCGGCGCTGCAGGAACAGCAGCTCGCACAGGTGCCAGATCGCGAGCGACACCTTGAGCAGGTCCACAAACTCGTCATCGTCGTCGTCATCACCACTGACATCCCCATTCTTTTGTTGCTGGAGCTCCACGCGGTCTTCGATCGCGAAGATGCACGTCTTGAGCGCCTCGCGGTACTGCCGACTCGCCTTCACGACCTCGGACGCCCCAAGCTCCCGGTCCGCGCGCTTCTTCTCATCGCTGAGGCGGCTCAGGCACATGAACACGTCGAACGAGGCGCCCACGAGCGTGCGCAGCTCGCGCGGCATCTCGTCGCTGACAACGAGCTGCTCGCCATCCGACCCTTCTTGTGTTGGCGGTGCTCGGGACCATTGGCGCGCGCCTTTCCCCCACGCGGCGCCGGCCGTGGACTTGCGCTCGCTACCGAAGGTGCTGGAGGAGGACGTAGTGAGCGTCGGCAGCTGCCGATGCTGCTTGAGGAACGCGAACGCGCTATCTGCTGCGCCAGTCGCCATCTCTACTCTGTTGCTCGCGTCTCGCTTGCCGTGCTTGCTTGCTTGTGCTGGTGGCGCTTTGATTATCGGGTGGCTTGGCTTGCCAGTCGGTGGCGTGATTGTGGCTTAACTATCACCGATTGAGTTTCAAATAGATCAAATTTGTGGCACTAGCCTCTATTCCACAAATTATACGCTTCAGATTTCACGAATCGTTTTCATATTTCAAAAATTGCGCCTCAAATGCGTCGCAGGACTTGGTGTGCGATGGCGTCGACGATCCCGCTAAGCTCGCGCTCGAGGGCTTCTGAGGACTGCTGATGTGGCTTATCTGGATTGTGTGTAGTGGCATCCGAGCCAAGCGCTGCCGAAACGGCGTCTTGTGTGAAGGGCGACGTGAGCTTCGCGTCGAAAAGCGCTTGGTGGAACCGCAGAAACTTGCCCTGGAATGATCACAAATCCCACAATCAGCCATTGCTCTATCCACGCATACACATGGAGAGCACCACAATCTGCGCTAGGACTGACCTTGGCTTGCTCGGTGCTGATTGTACACACTGGCTTGGTGGACGCGATGGCCTCAGTCGTCATCGAGATCGAGTCGGGGGTCGTGACGATAAGCGACGCGAGCCCCAGGAACGCATAATACGGGTTCTCACCCTCGCCGTCCCAGACGAAGAGCTGATTCGCTTGCGTGAAGCTCTCGTGAAGGTGGCGGTGGATGATCTCGACGACCTGCCATAACACAACAAGAGTACAAGCATCAGTGGCTTGCTGGCACACCCGGCAGCTCTTTTAGATGAAGACCAATAGCTCATCGAGGAACGATTGGTCACCTTTGCTGGGGTTCGCCGCGAAAAGGTCGCAAAGACTGCCACGCTGTTGCCGTCATCTCCTTGACCCAGCGCTATGCTTTTCAGCACGCTCACGAACTGCTTCACCATCGCATGCGCCTCCTGCTCAGTGAACGCAAAGCCGCGGCACGGCCCGCCGATGAGCCACACCACGCACGCGCGTCGTCTTCCTGTCTTCTTCTTCTGCTGCTGCATGTACGTGTCGAGCTTTCCCCGCCACTGCTCTGTCTGTTCCGCCAAGAGCTCCTTCGAGATGTCGTGCACTGTGCCTGTTGTCAAGTGCAGTTGCTTCGAATGGCGGGATAAATACTCATTGGGAAAGTCATGACGCGGCGCCACGACAGCGTCAAACCAGGAAAGAGGTACGCGCGGATGCTGGATTTGGATGTTGAAGATGTCGGACGGATGGCGCGCCATGAGCTTGAGCGTGGCGCAGAGCGCGACGGTCGTCCGTCCGCAGCCGACGACGACATTGAGCGGCGCAGGCTGCTTGCCGTCCATGCTCTTAGTGATAGCAGCATCGTTACCATCCTCATGACCGTCCTGCAGCTGCACTTTGCATGCATCCGACAGGTCGTACCCGAAGAACATGTTGCCCATGAGCCGCGCCGTGGCCACCTGCAGCAGCGGCGGGAGCTTGTGCGCGATTGAGTTGCTGTGGAACGGCACGCGCACGCAGCTCACGCCACCGCCCGCGTCACCATCGCCGCGCACCGCAACAGGATGGCGTAGCAGACGGTCGCGCAGCCGAGCACTGAGCGCTAGCGCCTGCTTCTCTGCGCCCGCCGCCGCGTTGCTCAGCACGACGATGCGCACCAAGCGCTTGCTGCTGGCGCCGCTCGGCATTTTCGGTTGAAATTGCTGTTGTTTTTGGTGATGATTTTTGTATTTGTCCGATTTTTTTAACTGTTAGCTTTGACAAAGTAACCAAAAATGGAGCTGAAAGAATGGAAAAATGTCAAATGACCGTGCCAAAGACGACACAACTTGGATCACTATGTCGACGTCTCTCGATTGGAATCTACTTCAGCAGTGACGATGGCATAGTGAAAGCAAGTTGTGCCGTCTTCATCGCTGGCGCTGCAGTCTTGCATCTCTTTAGATCGGTCACCTTCGTCATGCCTTGAGCGGTCAAGAGGAAGGCAGGATCCGCAACACATGAAAGCAATATCTCCGCATAGGTCTCCATCTCGGTGCTGTCCTCGGTTACACTGCAAACAAGCTCTTCGATGTCCATGGAGTCGTGGATTCTCAGCTGGCGCATTTGCTCTGCATGTTATCGAGGAACTCATCGGCTTCTCTTCGAGATTGACAAGCAGATTGACCAGGAACGAGGCCGGTAAAAGTAGTTCAGAATGGCTTCACTGGGGATGTCTCGCAAGCAACTCTTGATCTACTTCATGGCTGTGAGCTAATTGACAGCGTAGAGCTGCTCTGCTCGCCCTCTTCTCTAAATCTGCTGTCTTTGGCTCTGGACGGCGCTGAAACCTGCGAAACCTGATGGTCGACGGACGATATTAAATTTGCAAAGTGTATTATTATTTTGAAAATCAAGGTTTTACACTCAAATTCCGTGAGGTTTTTCCACCTCGCTAATATCAGTTCATCGAGTTCAGAAAAGCGAAAATGTCATCATTTAGCGAAATCGCGGGAAAACCGAGCAAGCTCCAATGACAGAACCAGAAGCCGCCGCAGTACCAGCAGCAGCACTTGCAGCGCCTCCAGCGGACGTGGTGAAGACCGCAGCGTCTGCACCGGAGGCGAACGTCGCCAAGAAGCGCGTGAAGAAGAAGGCCAAGCTTGAGGCGTCCGCCAAGAAGAAAGATGCGTCAGCGTCGTCTACTACCACGTCGACCACCACCAGCGACGACGACAACATGAGAGCAGCGGCCGACCAAGCCTCTGCGGCGCCGATCTACAACCGCCTGGACGAGACCGACCTCGCAGAGGCCCAGGCGCTCGGCCTGCTGCGCCCTGACATGAATATCAGCCGCGACGCGTCCAAGCCAGAGTACGGCATCGCGTACGAGAAGAACGGCGGCACGCGCGAGGCCGGCTGCGGCACGGACGTGTTTGCGGGCCAGAAGCGGCTCCAGGAGCGCTGCAAGCAGTTCGCGATGATGCGCGGCTTCCAGCTCATCGTCGCGTGCTCGAGCACACGCAGTAACGGCGGCGGGAACGTCAAGTACCGTTGCAAGAAGCTCCATGGGCAGCAGTTCCTGGACCCGAGCAAGCCCGCGTCGGAACAGCAGTGCCCGTTCTACATCAACGGGTACGGCAAGGGTGCGGCGTGGAAAGTCACGCGCGTGTGCTTTGTGCACAACCACTACAAGTTCATCGGGTGGCGCAACACAGCGGCAGCGTCGGGTGCCCAGCTCGGAGACAGCGACGATGCCAGCAAGACAGACGGGCAGCCTTCCGTTCGCCTGCCGACGCAGCGCAACACCACGATGTCCACGAAGACGCTCTGTAAGATGGTGGCGGACGAGGTGAACAACTTCCCGGCACCGTCGATGGTCATGTCGAAGCTGGACGGAAAGATGGTCAAGCGCCTCCTGTTGACGCAGGGCCACACCGTGAACCACATGATGGCGTCTCGCATCAAGCGCCAGCTGCAAGAGGCGCGCGTGGACGCGATCCGCACGTCGTTTCAGAAACTCGCTAGCTACCTCAAGACAGTTGCGGAGAAGAACCCTGGGTCGCTCTTCCAGCTCGAGACGAACGAGCTCGGCGTCTTCAAGCGTGCGCTCTTCATCCCCAGCGCGGCGATGCACGCGCTCAAGCACTGCCGCAAGCTCATCTCGCTGGACCACATCACGCCAGCGTGGCAGGAAGTGGACACGACCTTGGGGAAAATCGAGGAGTCCGAGAACGACGACGCGGCCTGCGGCGTGTACTTGAAGGCCATGTCGAAGGACTTCAACGACGACGTCGTCACGTTTGCGCTCGCGCTCGTCGTGGAAGAGAACCAGACGAACTGGGAGTGGTTCCTGAACGCGCTGCAGATGGCGAACCAAGTCAACTTGGCCGAGTACACCGTCGTCGCTGGCCGATCTCGCGGGCTTCAGCAAGCGCTCCAGAGCACGTGGCCGCAGGCGAGCCACCACTTTTGCATGCGCCGCATAATCGAAGAGGACATCGTTTTGGGGAAGAAGTTCTCGCTAACGCAGGAAAAGAAGCACCGGATCTACGACCTCGCGCGCAGTGAGAGCGAGAGCGAATTCAACTCGCTGCGCGCCGAGTTGCTGCGAACGAGCGAGCCTGCCATCCAGTTCCTCGATGGCGTGAACAAGGCGAACTGGGTCAAGTACGCGTTCCTCGAAGCCTACCGGAAGCCGACGTTCAATGAGATCACGTGTGACCTGAGCATGTCGCTGGGCAACGAAGAGCTCTTCTCCGTGAGTCCGACCCACTTGAGCTGGTTCGGCGAAGACCCGGTGCGGAGCTCGCAGCCATTGGCGACGTTCAACCTCTACTTCCTGAAACTCGCGGAAAACTTCAACAACCGACGCAAATCAGTCGAGCTCCGCTCTCCCCAGGAACTTGTGCCGATGCGCGCGGCTCAGCTGACGCTCAACCTACAGGGCAGTCAGCGTTGTGAGGTACGCATCCGACTAACTGTGCCGGGGTCATGACGCTGTCTGCTAACCCGTATGTTGTCTTCTCTTCTTTCTGCGTTGTAGTCGATCCCGTGTGCGAATGGCGCGTTCATGGTGCGCTCACTTGGCCAGACCCGACCGCAGATCTACGACACGTGGCGTCACGTGAACCTGCTGGACTGGGAGTGCACGTGTCAAGAGTGGCAGGATCGCCTCTTCCCGTGCGTGCACGGCGTCCACGCCTCGGAGCTTGATCGCCGGCGAATTGACTCGCTCTACAGCATCAAGGAGCACTCGGTGGAGTACTACAAAGAAGGATACTCCGTAAGCTTCACGCTGTGGCCAATGGAAGCTGCTACCTTGGAGGTCGACTACGACTTGAAGACGCCGCTCGACGAACTGTACGCCGACGACGGCAGCCCTCACCATTCTTCTGGCAACGGACGACGCAAACCTGGACCTCGACCAAAGAGTAAGAAGGAGAAAGAGGCTGCTGACCAGCCAGAGTGTTGACTTCTTGCTTTTTCCTGTTGTCGGTAGGTAGTCAGTACCTTGTACTTCATTCAAGCTCGTTTGCTTCATGTTGATTTTGTTTTCCCATGCGGTCAACTCACGTTTTCATTTCTGTCGATCGATCGGGCTTTTTTCATTGCGATTGCTTTTTCGTCTGCAACCGAGGTAATCGAGTTATCTTCGTCTACCTAGAAAGCACGATGGGCATGTGTACTGACGCGCAAATTGCGCAAACGACGGAGGCAGATGAAGGCAGTTGAGATGAAAGTTGCCTGCACACGTGGTGCAAACGATGAACCCTGCTGCTTCTTGTCGCGTGACGGGCTCTCCGCATTCCAGGCAAGGATGCTGGCTTTGTTCGGAACTTTGGGCTGCGGAAGTGCACACAAGGAACAGTGAGTGAGCGAACAAACAAATCGATTAATGCCAGCATCAAACGTTGCATCCACTTCGAACCTTTCTTCTGGTCGTAGAAGTCGCCCACACTGGATTCAAGCTGAATAAAAGCAGGCTCTTGCACCTCAAGCTCAGCAATGAAGTCCTTGACGGAGGCGAGCGGGAAGAAGTGGGCTTCGTCTTCAAAGTTGTACCTACGACAAAGTCCAAATAAAGTCGTTTCGATCAGAACATGGGCAGCTAGCGCAGCATGTGAGATGAAGATGCATACAGGTACGTACCGCTTCGCAATCCCGCAAAGTCGCTCAATCTTCGTCCACGTTGCAGAAGCAAATCCATCGGAGCTCGGTGCTTCATACGCCTTCTTCACGTGGTATCCGAGGAACCTGCGAGCCAGCACGTACTGTTCGATGTGCTCGAAATCGTCCATCCCAACTTGCTCAAGGTGCACCATCAGCCGACTCTTCTCGTTCAACAATGCGATCACTGGCGTTGCAAGGGGCTCGTACAGCAGCGATTCTTGAAGTGCGCAGTGCACAGCGGAGCCAAAGTCTTGATGCGTGTAGGTCGCCATACTCACGGACGACTGGTCACGCTCGGATGCGTCAGATTCGTACTCCAGAAACAACGCGCGCAACTTGAATCGCATTGATGACGACACCAAGCTGGAGAATATGTCCTGCAGAAAGTGGGCACCTGGAGGAGCGGATCCATCGGAGGTGACCAGCTTCTTGAACTCTCTCGCGTAGTACGATCTGCTCACCTGGATTTCATGTTGGGTGTGCGGGTCTCTGGAGCCGAACGCCGCGAGGTATATTCGCTCCACTTCTGTGGTGAGCGTGTCAGGATTGACAAACAGCATGGATTTGTCGTTGAGTACCCGTACCATCTCTTGAAATATCCTAATCTCGAACGTGTCTGGGGTGCTGGTTTCTGCTGATTGCTGCTGCAGCATTGGTGCGATACCGCTCATGATCTCGTCGTAACTGAAGATGATCTTGTCAACCAGTGCTTCAGTGTGCGCATTTCTCACATAGTGCAGATTCAGGCACGAGAGATCAAAGCTCTGGAATCGCACGCTTTTCTTTGACGTCGCCGACTTCGATCCGCGGCGTCGAATCAACAGAGAGGGCTTTCCACTCGACTCGTTGTGAAATTCTGCGCGCTTTTCACATGCAGCAATTCCCATGCACAGGCTGCATACAGGTTGAAATGGATTTGGTACCGGGCCGCAACTTGTTCGACCCGCTTGCGCCTACGAACACAGCATAAAGCGCAAATCAACAGTGCAACATCGTCAGTTAGCCGCACACACCACGAGAAAAACTCACAGCGCAGCAAACTGACCTGTAAAAACTCCTCCTGTAAATCTCGCAGTGAATTCAGTGCAACAGAGAAGAGCGCACCAGAGATCGTGTTCGTCTCAAGCAGTTCATCGCAAGCGTTGGTGATATAGTCGGCAGGAATCTCCGCATCCGACAGACTAAGCTGGAGTCGCAGACTTCGCCTCGCGGACTTCGGAGTCGCAGGATTTCGGGATTTCCGTGCAAGCCCCTTCTTCGACGACATGGGGATTTTCTGAGGTGTAGAGAGCTCCTTCTCGCCGTTGCTGATGCAGTGAGCAAATGAAGCCAGCAGAGATCGGGTCTCTTTCGGTGTCAGTTCACCAGGCGCTGCGCTGTCGTCAACCGAGCTGACCATCGGATCTGCTGTGCTCTTCGCTTTCGAGTTGGTCTTCGGATCAGCCGTGCTCTTCGCTTTCGTTACGATTGTCCTGCGCCGTTTCGCGGAATGCGCTGCCTTTTTTGCCGGGATCGTGATGGTGATTCCGCTTGTCTTTGGCAGGACTGATCGTGCGGTTATCCGCTTGCTCTTGGTCTTCTGGTCGCTCGCGGTTCGTTCCGCCACAGGTTCCGACTCCTTGTCTTGCTCGCTCGTCTTCGAGTCACTACGTGCCTTCCGTTTTCGTGACAACCGCACGCTTCCTTCGCGTACTGCATCCACTTTGGAAGCAGTAGCAGTGGTAGCGCTCGCTTCATGCGCACAAGTTTTCTTTGCCTTCACGAGCTCGCCGTCACTTCTGCCCACGGCGCTGGAATCCGTCCGACGTTGTTGGACCAATGGCTCCTCCGCGAGCACAGGAGGCTGTACGTTGCGCACCTTCTTCTGTGTCGGCGACAGCGGCGGTGACGGACCGGACGGCGACGCAAACGAGAGCTTCACTGCCACTGACGACACGTCAGGCAGTTGCGACTTGTCTTCCTGTAGTGTAGTGGGGCCTTTCTCGACGGCGCCAGTAGCAGCTGACGCGTCTGCATCACGCCGTCGCGGCGGCCGGATCTTGAGCGGCGTGTGCGCGAACTGCTCGTAGATGGCGCTCGCCTCGCCCCCCGCCATGGTGCCCGTCCGTCCGCCCGCCCGCCTGTCAGTCAGCGCCCACAAGCACTGCTTGAAATGGACACACGCGCGTTGCTGCGGTTTTGAATTCCGAAATTGAAAGGGTTACGCGATGAGTTGTGTCTTAAAAATGCGAAAACCATTTTAAGAATTTTGATTTGTTTTGCAAGCTCCAATTGGTCAGTTACGGTGCGTACCCCAAAAAGGGTAGGGATACGTGCGCGAAGCTTGGAATTTGTATGCAATTGTTTTGCGACGCGTATTCAAGTTGATACAAAAACTCGCTTCCTACAAACGTCAAGTCAGAAGCACTCACTTTGAATAACTATACGTAACTGACCAATCAAAAGATCGCATACGTCTCATATTTCTTAGTGGTTTTTACCTTTTTGAGGGTATCTTTTAAAACCGATAGTACTTGTAGCCAATTTTTCTTAAGACCGAGAGCATCGTTCTTAACCATATCGTAACCAGCGTACACGTTGCAATTGCGCTGGTTACGATGTAAAAAACCTTGTAAATGAGGTTTTTGAAAGCAAGTAGCAGTTTTGCCAATATCTTGAGACAGCACATTAGATATTTATCCTTTGTTTTGTATTGAATGGCAAAACAAAGTACTCTAGCAAACTGTCCAATGCGCCTGACGTGTGACACAAAAGCCAAAAGGCACTTCAATCCAATTCGCTCCGAGTGTCACTGGGTCTTTTTGTCAAACTACTCTCGCGATACAAAAAGCAAGAGAGAGAAGCCAATGGCATACAAAAAGCAAGTCGGAAGACGTCCGACCCTCTCCCAAGGAACAACGGTCCACAACCCACTCGGCGTCACAATCCCAAATTCCACTGGCCGCGAAGCACCCGCCGGCCACGAGAACGAACGCCACCCGCGAGCAGCTCCTCCCGCCGCCCGCCCGCCTTCTGCCTTCCGCCGTCGCCCGCCCGCCTCCCCCGTTGCCCTCTCGTGTCGCTGTCTGCAGCTGTGCATGCGTTGGCAAATTCCGTCGAATCAGTTGGAAACGAGTCGCTTCAAGAGAAAAAAGTGTAGCAACCAGTGGAATCACCATCGGCAAAAGCACCTGGTCACGTTATAACTAGTGCTCTCTGTCCGCCCGATTCCCCACATTCAAACAATCCCAAGCACCAAGCAAGCAAGATGTCGATCATGAACATTGCCGGCACCCAGGCGGTCGACGATCCCGAGTACCGCTACAAGATGCCGCGACTGGTCGCGAAGATCGAGGGCCGCGGCAACGGCATCAAGACCGTCGTGGTCAACTGCCAGGACGTGGCCACGTCGCTTCACCGCTCCGCCGCCGAGGTGTGCAAGTTCTTTGGCTGCGAGCTCGGCGCGCAGTCCAAGTACGACGATAAGACGGACCGCGCGGTGGTCAACGGCGCGTTCGACGCGTCGCTGATGCAGACGCATCTGTCCAAGTTCATCGAGGGCTTCGTGCTCTGTCCGAGCTGCCGCCTGCCCGAGACTAAGTACAAGTTTAAGGGCCAGATGATCTTCCACAAGTGCTACGCGTGTGGTGCCGTGGAGCCGGTGGACATGAACCACAAGCTCACGACGTTTATCCTGAAGGAGCACACTGCCGCGAAGCGCAGTAGCAAGGACAAGGATAAGAAGGACAAGAAGGACAAGAAGAAGAAGTCCAGCAAGGACGAGCCAGAGAAGGAGGAGGGCTCGTTGAAGGAGAAGAAGGAGAAGAAGGAAAAGAAGGAGAAGAGCAGCAAGGACAAGTCGGAGAAGGCCGACAAGAAGGAGAAGAAGAAGAAGTCGAAGGACAAGGAGGAGGCCGACGACGACGAGGACATCGAGTGGCACACGGACCTGTCCCCGGAAGCCGTCGCTGCGCGTGCGGCTGAGGCGGAAGCGATTGAGGTCGCGGCCCGCGCCGCCATGCAGGCTGCTGCCGACGAGGAGGAGCTCGTGGCGACGCTGGACAACCTGGAGGTGGACGACGAGAACGCCATGGAGTCGGCGGTGTCGAACCTCACGCGTTTCCTGAGCGAGAGCCACTCGGAGACGGAGATCTTCGAAGAACTGTGCCGCCAGCAGACGTACACGGCGCTGCCAATCACGGACCGTCTCGTGATCTTCTTCCGCTCGGCGTTCACGAACCAGATCCTGTCGAGCAACCAGGTGTCCAAGTACGCGCCCGTGCTGGAGAAGATCATCGACGGCCACCACTCGCAGTACCAGCTCATCGCGCTCTGCGAGCACTTTTGCGCCGTGCAGCACGCGGAGCTAATGTCGTCGTTCCCGATCTTGCTCAAGCTACTCTACGACGAGGACCTGCTCGAGGAGGAGACGCTCGTGGCCTGGGTGAACGTGCGCAAGGAGTACGCGCACTGGGAGGTCACGGACGAGCAGGCTGCCAAGCTGCTCACGCTGCTCAAGCCGTTCGTTGAGTGGCTCGAGAACGCCGAGGAGGAGAGCGAGGAGGAGGACGACGACGAGTAAGAAATCTCTTCTTGTTTGCGGCTCGCCACTACCGGTATCCATCCTTCCCACTTCCTGCATATCCACTTAGGCTTCGTAGCTACTAGCAACGTAGCTGAATCTGCATTCTCATTACTTCATCTCAAATTCCATATATTTGAAGGCAATCACGAACGTTTGACATGTTCACCCATGCTTCCTCCACTTTTTCAGTACGTATTCACTGTCAAAGACTCGATACGATCGCCCATACAAATCTGGTGTCGTCACTTCGATGAGCTTGGCAAATAACCGGAAATGCCGGTGGTGCCCGCAAGCGCTTGGTGCGCAGTGTCGTGTTGATCAACGCGGCGGCGGGCGTGGAAAGCAGGGGCCCTCAGTTCTCGAGTGCTCAGGTCTCAGTTTTTTAGGGTTTTGAGACTGAGGTCTCGCTCGGCTGCTGTTTTAGGATTACAGGATTTAGGATTTCTTTCCTGTCCAAAGTAATTGTCTGTTCCTCGATCATAACTTTTTTAATAGTTTTAGGTAGAGACCTTTTTATAAGTAGTATTCTAGCACCCAAAAAGTGCTTGAGCCATACAAACTTCAAGTTTCCCTATTATTACTTATGTAAGTTCTTTTTGGATAGAATGGTTAGAGCGAGGAGCTTATACGAATTCTCATTTTTACTATTGACATTTGTATATTTTTGTCCAAAAGCGGTGCAGCATTTACGTAGAATAAAAAGAAATCGCGCGCGTCCTACAAATATTGCCCTAAGAAAGGTAGATAAGCTGTCCTACAAGATGGAGAGCTATTGGCAGGTCTAGGACAGCTCCATCTCGCACTGGTCCAAAGCGAGAAACGAATGAGCAACATGCTGCGTGGAGCTGCTGCACGAGTGTTCCGCCTCCGCCATGCGCCTCGCCGCACCCTGAGCACCAGCTCAAGCGGCGCCTCGTCTTCTTCTACTGGTGTATCTGCTGCTGGTAAAGTCTCTCCTGCTTCTGTTGCTGAGCGCGAGGGCGTGGAGGCGCTCGAGTCGGCGACGCCGGGCATCACGCGCATCCGCAAGGGCAAGAGCGGCAAGGTGGTCGAAGTGGACTCGACGATCGCGCGCATCATCGGCTCGGACTGGGGTGACCGCCGTAACCAGAGTGTGTCGCTGCCCATGCGGCTCTACTGGCTGGTTTTCGGCGTCGTGCTTGCGAACGGCGCGTACACGTACTTCGCCGGCAAAGACGGTGCGTTCGACATTTGCATTCCGTTTGCACTGTG
The DNA here is from genome assembly GCA_023334315.1 of Globisporangium alternatum. Taxonomy (NCBI): domain Eukaryota; phylum Oomycota; class Peronosporomycetes; order Pythiales; family Pythiaceae; genus Globisporangium; species Globisporangium alternatum. Next base: position 19,153 of record JAASGT010000224.1, on the reverse strand, counting down.
TCTGTATGAGGTGGCATTAATACAAGCATATACGCTGACGGTGTATTGGACTGCTCGATATCTATGTGGATGGCTGTAGAGACGTACCTGGTCGAGAAGATCCAGAAGAAAGTGGACGAGAAACTCGGCGTGGTCGAGACGAACGAGTTTGTCGTCATGGCGGATCAGCAGAAGCCCGCCAAGCCAGCAAAGACCGCTTCGAAAGATGACGACGACAGCAAACCTGCTGTGTCTTCCACCGAGACACGCAGTGCCCCACCAACGTCCATGTTCTCGTCCAGCGCTGCGGTAACGACCACGCCGTTCTTCCACCCGTCAGCTACTGCCTCAGCGGCGACGCAGCGTCCAAAGTCCAAGTCCGAACTGCAGACGCAGCTGCAGCAGCTGCGCGTGAAGCAGCAGCAGCTCCGCGAGGAGCTCCAGAGCGGCGCTAGCTTCCGTGACGTCGACGATGTGGAGGTTGAGATCCGCCTGCTTGACCAGCAGAAGGCGCAGCTCAAGCGCATGATCAAGCGCCTGTAGACACAGGTTGCTGGTATTTTTCGTGCTCATACCACCATTTCTATTGGTTGGGTGGGTGGATAGACATGCATAACAAAAAGAGAGATTGTAATATCGCACACATCGATAGAGAAGACATTGCGCGCCTATCGGTAGTTTTAGAGAGACTGTCGTGTGGCCAACGCGATGGAAACTGCGCCACCAGCCGCGACGGAGAGCACGTGAAGGTGATTTTCTTCAAAGAACGCCACTTTCTCAAGCTCGCAGCGGTTTTCTTGGTCTCCGTGGCCTATGAATGACAAGAACAGCAAACAGTCATACATGTGAGTGAGAAATCACGTTGTTATTCATCACCAAGGTTGTGAAACACGAGCCAGCAGAGTAAAACTCACCGAGGTTGCCGTGCTCCCCCCAGCCGCAGCTGAAGAGCTCTCCATCTTTCGTGACGACCAGTGAGTGCTCACTGCCACAGGCGATCGAGCGGATCCCTGAAGGGTTGTGGAAGGGAACCGCAGTCGGGACGGCCACAGATTCGAAATTCCCATGACCTAGGTCGCCCGCACACCACATAACAAGGAGACAGTGTTAGAGTGAATAGATAATGACCCGTGGATAACCATAATGCTGCTCACCTAGCTGACCGTGGCTGCCTTTGCCCCAGGATACGAGCTCTCTGGTCGCAGATGCAGTCGTCAAACAGAGCACAAAGTGCCACCCGACGTCCACCTGAGACACCAACAGGTCCGCTGCTCCACTGGCGTCTCTCACTTTACGAGGCACACCATTGACCTTGCTCTTCAGTGGCGCTCGTGTTGCATCTCTAAGTCCCAACTGACCGTGGCGATTGCTCCCGCAGGTGAAGAGCTCACCACCAGAGGCGTGAAAAACCGAGTGTTGCCACCCACAGAGCACTTTGTGGATCTGAACACTACTACCAGCGTCACCCCGGAAAGTGTTCACCTTGGTTGGACGATCTGCGATCAGCACCGCGTCACCGAGCCCCAGTTCACCGTTGCGTCCAGAGCCCCAGGCGAAGACCTCACCGGCCTCCGTGGCGACCAGCGAGTGCTTCCAGCCGCACGATACGCTCTTCACACAAAGTGTGCCACTGATGAGGAAGTCTGGAATGACAGTAGGTGCGAATGCCTGTCCGTGTGAACTTGTGGGGCGTCCCAACTGAAGATGGTCGCTGGCTCCCCATGACAGCACACGGTCGCCGTCTCGCGCCTGGGCTTCATCGCCACCTTGCTGTTGCTGCTGAGTGTAGACTGTGATGGTGTGCGACCAGCCGCACGCAACAAGCTTCGCGCTCTTTGCAACGCCACGCAACAACAGTCAGCATCAGGCAGTTGTCACAAGCGAGTCTTGGAACTTTCAAGCGGCCATTGCATTAGAGCACGCACCACGACTCCCAAGCTGGCCAGACTCATGGGCTTCGTCGCCTCGTTGCTCTCTTTCGCATCGACTCCAAGTTGATTCTTCTCGTTGTCACCCCACACAAAGAGCGCACCAGTAGCAGCGATACCTGACCAACACACACACAAATGTCATTTGCGAGCGCTTTGATGATAATCATCACGCACCCTACCTGCGCTGTGGCAACCGCCAGAGGTGACCGACTCAAGCAGTATCTGCAGCACCAACATAGCATGACGTTTCCCATTAAGCCAACTCGAAACACTGCCAGCATAGCAGACTTCAGTCGCTTGCACGACACACGCATTCGATGACGCACCTGGCTGTCGTTGGCAAAGTGCTGCGGCAGCGCGTAGTCCTCCGTGTCTCCGAGTCCCAGCTGCCCAGCTCCTCCTGCACGCAGCAGCGACGACACACACGTCACTCAGTGCGTCTGACGTCAAGTCAGCCCATGTCTATAGAGAAACACTCGCACTGGTGCACCTGAGCCCCACACGTAGAGCTGGCGCGTCTCGCTCTCCACCTCCATTTCAGCTGCTGTCAAATTGCTCCAAATCACCGCGATATTCAAAAATGATGCATTTATAGCCAATCACCGACCAGTAGCTCCAATTTGAAGTTGAGAATGCCCGAGACGCCATAAAGCGGTGTGTGCATTATTATGATGACTTGTCTGTTAGTTCTGTTGCCGTGTGTGTGTGTGTATGTGTGCATTCCATGGGTAGATCGCTGGCGGCTTGGCTCGAGGTCGTCTCACTTTCGGCGCAGACGGCGCGCCTCGTTGACCATGAGGCCGAAGAAAAGCTCGTACTCCATGCTCGCGAGCAGGTGCTCGACGAACCACGCGTACTTGTGCTCATCGAAGAAGCCCGTGGCCTTGGTGTTGATGACCTCGCGGCACTCGCGGTAGAACTCGTCGATCGTCGCGCCCTCGGCCTCGACAAAGTCCGAGAGCTCTTCTTCAAAGAGCTTCAGGTACTGCTCGTGGATCTCCTTGTACCTGAGCAAAACAACCAGCAGACACCATCATCAGTCAATGCGCCGTGGATACTGATAAGTACGGACGCATGAGGGCTCGCTTACTCATGCTTGTGCTCGACGTCACCGCCCTTGGCGTCCAGCGCGTCGATGAACGTCTCGGCGTGTTCCCTGTCCAAGTACAAGCCAAGCAAGTTGCGCATGAGCCAATCGATCAATGTTGGGACACTAGTGAGGAGAGATGTACCTGGCAAAGTCGTCAAAGATGCGCTCGAACTTGGTGGACGAGCAGTAGATGGCCGCGCGCTCGATCACGTCGGACTTGGGCATCCTGTGCTCGTTCTGCTGTTGCTGGTGGTTGGTAGGTTGTTATACTGTGCGTCTTTCTCTCGTTATCGCGCGGGTGTGCGGAGCGGCTTCACTTTCGAAACGAACCCGCATAGGCGAATCGCAACAACCGCAGAAGCTCCAAAATAGAGAGTGGTTATTCGTAGATAACAGTCGGACAGGCAGGCCGCTGGCTTCACAGTCTCGCATTTGATTGTACCTTGCGACGAAGGTGATGGAGACAACGAGGCAGTGGGAACATTCAGCTGCTCTGTCCAAGTGGGGGCTTCGCGTCATCTGAAAGTTTAAGCCACCACCAACCTAGCAGAAAAGATGTTACAGACACTTTGATGGAGGTGGTTCATTGACATAATCTAATACGAGCTGTGGACAGTGGGCACTACGATCTCATTATCTCTTTCCTCTCTTACTATTTATTTCCGATGCAGACGACGCGCCTCATTGACCATGAGGTCGTAGAAATGCTTGTAGTCCATGCTCGCAAGCAGGTGGTCGACGAACCACGCGTGTTCGTGCTCCTCGAAAAGCGCGGTGTAGTGACCGTCGACGACGCCGCGACACTCACGGAAGAACTCGTCGATCGTCGCGCCTTCCGACTCGATGAACTCTGTTCACACGCGTGCTGTCTGTTAGCGTGCTTTTATATCACTCTAACAGCTACTTGCAGTGCAAGTAAAAGAGAAACAAAGTCGGACCTGAGAGCTCGTCTTCAAAGAGCTGCAGGTAGCGGTCGTGGAGCTCCTTGTACCTGTTCCACACACCATCGGTAGGCGAACACTAGTCAACATGAGCTGTGCATTGCTAATACATAGCATAACCACGCACTCGTGCTTGTGCTCTGCATCGTCGCCATCTTTCGCCTCTACTGCGTCCATAAACGCATCAGCATTGTCTCTGTTCGGTTGGTTCGTTTCAAGGAGAACCCCACATACGGCGTCAGTCAGGCTTTAGCAGGCTGGTCACACGTAGGCACGCAAGAACTGGTTGCTGAACTACAGACCTAGCGAACGAGTCGAAGACGCGCTTGAAGTTTGCGGACGAGCAGAACTCGGCGGCGCGCTTGACGACGTCCGTCTCCGTGGGCATCGCGACTGCCTGCTGTTCGTTCCGATGTTGAAGTCTGTTGAGCTGTGGACCACGCCACGCCCTTTCGTGATCCCATGTATCGTTTTTAGGAGGGTTTCAATTGAAAGCATTTCTACCAATCGTCACTCATTTTCTTTAGTAAATTCTTATTTCAAGCCAATCAGTGAAAGTTAGGAGGCGGCGGAATTTGACTGGTGGAGCGCGCTTTGGGCTTTCTCCATATCATCATCGCCGGTCTCTGCACACGGTTTCATCGCGTGACACACCGCGAAAAAGCGAGCGTCACTCTGCTTCTTGCAAAAGAGTGTCGGTCTCGTGTGGTGAATTCAACACACAAGCTGATATGGGACGCCATTTGCCGTTGCAGCTCACAGACCGACAGCCCATATCCGTTGACCGCATATCCGTCTTCCCCTTCTCCCTTGGCAACGGGCCGCGCGCTTTCGCGTTCCTCTTTGCATCGCGACCGCACGAATCTTCGCGCCGGTGATGATGGGTTGGTCAACCACCTCTCGCAGCGTAACCATTTTTAAAGTGCGCATGATAGGGTACGATTTAGACGTAAAAGAGTCCGTTTTCATCACTGGAGTTGACAGCAAAGCGTTCGCGCGGACGCGGACTTGCGCATGTTTGCGGCAGCAGCACGCACTCGGACGGAGAAGAACACGCACACAAGCCATGCGCCAAGCTCTTTTACAGTGGCCGTTGCCTCCACAGCTTGGTGGAATCCATCGTCGATTTTATGGGCAAGCCACTGCGCCATTTGCTCGATCGTAACCTCCGTTTTCCGTGCTGTACCCATGGTTATGTTATCTTGTCTATTTTTGTAATAAATACAATATAATTGCACAAAATGTATTTTCGCGGGATACCCGCGGCCAGAGTTGCAATTACAAGAGACCATGCGCGGCCAGTCATTCAACGAGCGGCGCCGTGGTTTGGCATGCGGCGCCCCCCGTTGCTCCGAGCCATTCTCTCTTTTTTTCTCTCTTCTAAAAAAAAGAAAAAAAACAGCGCAAACAGCAGGTAAAGTGATCGCCTGCCTTCCTCCACCTCCGCAGCAGCAGCTCCATCCGAACTACACGTGCATGCGCATGGCGCGTGTGTGACTAGTGCACATGCGCGTGTATGTGTGCGCGCGGCGGCGGCGTCTGCGGCGGATTTGCAGCGAAAATGAGAGCGCGCGACTTACTCGTCTTTTCTGTGGATGGTATGCTTTGCAACGACAGGTATGGCTAACTCGTCGACTTCCCCAACCAACAGCCCAGCGACCACGGCCGCGTCGTCGGCCACCGGCGCTGCCGCGGCGCAGCCGTTCCACACGGCGTCGCTGTACGTTGGCGACATCCACCCGGATGTGACGGAGGCCCTGCTGTTCGAGATCTTCAACGCGGTTGGCCCCGTGGCGTCGATCCGTGTGTGCCGTGACGCCGTCACCCGCCGCTCGCTCGGCTACGCGTACGTGAACTTCCACAACGTGGCGGACGCGGAGCGCGCGCTCGACACGATGAACTTCACGAGCATCAAGGGCGTCCCGTGCCGCATCATGTGGTCGCAGCGCGACCCATCGCTCCGCAAGTCGGGCGTCGGCAACATCTTTGTCAAGAACCTCGACACGTCGATCGACAACAAGGCGCTCTACGACACGTTCTCGCTCTTCGGCAACATCCTGTCGTGCAAGGTCGCGATTGACAACACCACGGGCGCCTCGAAGGGCTACGGTTACGTGCACTACGAGACGAACGAGGCCGCTGCGGAGGCCATTGCCAAGATCAACGGCATGCTCATCGCTGGCACTGAGGTGTTCGTGGGCCACTTCCAGAAGCGTCAGGACCGCCCGGACATTGACGAGTGGACCAACTGCTACGTGAAGAACATCCCGACGCAGTGGTCGGACGCCGACCTGCTCAAGGAGTTCGCGCCGTTCGGCAGCGTGCTCAGCGCGGTGATCATGCGCGACGCCGATGCGGAGCTCAACCGTGGCTTCGGCTTTGTGAACTTCGAGGACAGCGATGGTGCCCACAAGGCCGTCGAGAACCTGAACGGCAAGGTCTTCCCAACGGCGGACGGCTCGGACCTCGAATTGTACGTCGGCCGCGCGCAGAAGCGCTCGGAGCGCGAACGCGAGCTGCGCAACAAGTTTGAGCAGCTCAAGATGGAGCGCATCAACAAGTACCAGGGCGTGAACCTGTACGTGAAGAACCTCGACGACCAGCTCAACGATGACGAGCTCCGCGAGGCGTTCTCGGCCGTCGGCACGATCACCTCGTCGCGCGTTATGCGTGACCAGAACGGCAACTCGCGCGGCTTCGGCTTCGTGTGCTTCTCGACCCCGGAGGAGGCCAACAAGGCCGTCGCGGAGATGAACGGCAAGCTCATCTCGGGCAAGCCAGTGTACGTCGCCCTGGCGCAGCGCAAGGAAGTGCGCCGCGCGCAGCTCGAGGCGCAGCACGCGCACCAGCGCGCGGGCCTCGTCGTCGGCCGTGGCATGCCAATGGGCCAGCCACCAATGTACGGCGCCGCGCCAATGTTCTACACGCAGCCGAACCAGATGCCGCCACAGGCTCGCCAGGGCTTCGTTTACCCGCAGCAGATGATGCCGCGCGGCATGCAGCCACGCGGCCCAATGCCGTACGGCGCGCGCGCCCCGGGCGCCCCAGCTCCTGGCCCAGGAGGCTACCACATGCCAGCGTACGGCATGCCAATGCAGCAGCAGCGTGGCCAGCAGCGCCGCGGCCGCCAGGGCCCAGGCCCTGCCGGTCCTCAGGGTCCAGGCGCCGTGAACCGTCGCAACTTCAAGTACACGGCCAACGTGCGCAACCAGCCTCCTCGTGACGGTGCGCCAGCCCCAGGTGCGCTCCCTCCAGCCCCAGCCCAGGCCGGTGTGCCCCAGATGGAGCCACTGACCTCAGCTGCGCTCGCCGCCGCGTCCCCGGAGCTCCAGAAGAACATGATCGGCGAGCGTCTGTACCCACTCATCCACCGCCAGCAGCCTGAGCTGGCCGGCAAGATCACGGGTATGCTCCTCGAGATGGACAACGGCGAGCTCCTGCACCTGCTGGAGAGCCCTGAGGCGCTTGAGGCCAAGATCCAGGAAGCCATCCAGGTCTTGGAGGCGCACCAGAACTAAGTGCTTGCGCTGCTGCTGCGAGCTTCCATTCCATTCGTGCGTGTGCATCTGCGTGTGTGCGTGCGTTTGGTGTTGCGAAGCGAGAAGTAGAAAAAGAGAGAATCGCTGAGTGGACGGCTTTTACCCCGTGAGAGTTTGTTAGCTTAACGAAAAACATTGGCAAAGAGAGATGAAACAAAACGCGGGCTCCTCTTTGTGTGTTTTGGTTTCGCTGGCCGACTCTCTGGGACGCGGACGAGCCGAGCCACGTGCAGCTATTCGATCTGGTGGAGACGATGGCGAGGAAGGAAGAGCAGCAGCTAGAACAGAGGCTCCAGGTAGTGAGCACTGCATGTGTATTTTTTTATGATTTTGTACCGAGGTCGCTTATATATTTTATCCACGATCACTTCCTGGTGTTTTCTTTATACGAAGATCTGTCGCTCGTACAATGCAAGCAGATTGCAGCTCTGAGGTAGTGCGTGTCGCTCAAGTGTTGTGAAAATGTCCATGCGTTGAGATCTCGACACGCAATGCTGCACCTCTTGTCGTTCTTGTGTGAACTGGTAGCGTCACCACAGACGCTAGCCACCACAGCAGTAACAGGAATTCGTCTGGAAACTGCAAGCTCCGTCAGCATCGTTGCCGCCGTGTAATCATCTGATCATGTGAGCAACCTGCATGAGTACGAGCAGCCTCTCACATGACGGTACGCTTTGATTAATGGCCTCTTTTGCCAATCAAAACAGCCTCCATAAATGAATTTATTGTTTTCATTATATAAACAGGGTTATTTATATATATAGGACATAGAATCAAAGAGTGTCCGCAGCACCCGCTAAAGTCCGATTGTTTTGGACTGCAGAACCACTCCAACAGCCCAAAGACGAAAGCAATGGCAAGCATGGCGAGTGTCGTGCGCAGCGCCGCGAAGCGCGCGTCCGCGCAGCAGTGGAGCCGCGCGGCGACCCCGTTGGTCGCCAACATGCAGCAGGCGAGCAGCAGTCGCGGCGTTGCCGTCGCTTTGCGCGCTCAGCAGCAGATCCGCAGCTTCGGCGTGTTCCAGAACCTCAAGGACACGGTCACCAACAAGATGGAGGAGCGCAACCAGGTCAAGCAAGGTACGTACGTGTGCGCTGCTGTTTATATGGTTTTAGTTATGGTACGAGAGCAGACGAGCAAGATGGCAATAGGAGTTTGTATGGGAAGGCTGATGGTTGTGACCTTGTGCAGAGGAGGCGTACAGACAGCAGATGCAGGACTTGGCGTACAGCAAGAGCTTTGATCTGGACGCGTTCTACGTCCAGCTCAAGGTACATTACGAGGGCTTAGTAGTATTTTACTACCCATGTGCGTTGTTTTTACCTGGGCAAGATCTGAACGTGCTGTTTGCTTGACTCTTCTCCATGCAGAAAAACGCGGACGCGAGTGGTTTGAGCGGCTGGAAGTCGATGATTCCTGGTGTCTCGTCCATGGTACGCAACAAGAAACTTAGTGGCGACTCGATCGCTACTGTACTCCGTGCATCACATGGGGACTCATTATCTGACGTTGGCTTTGTCGCTATTGTCTGTGTGCTGTGTTGTAGACTGCCGTGCAGCAGCTCAAGGCGTTCATGAAGATCATTGACTCGACCGAGGTGAGTTCTTCTTCTCTCCTTCTATAGAACCCGTCCGTGACTGGTTCACCATCACGAGATCTAACCAGTTGCTCTTGTCACGTGGTTGCTCTAATGGAACAACAGTCGCAGTACCGTGAAGACCCGCGCCTCATCAACGGCAAGGTGAAGCGCCAGATCGCGGAGAAGAGCGGCCACGTACGTAACCTTTTTGTGTCTTGAGGCTCGTATCGAGCCCAACGACTGTGATCGGCCAATCGTATGCATGGTCACCTCACTGACATACGCGCACACACACTGTTTATTTGCAATGCTAGACCCCTGAGGAGATCAACACGATGCTCCGCCAGTACGAGCAGCTCAGCGCGCTGCGCCTCTGGCTCGTGAAGCGCGTCGAGCGCGGCCTCCCGATCCCGGACTCGATGGAGGAGACCACGGAGCTCGTGCGTCTCGACCCAACGGGCTTCCCTGCCAAGAAGTTCAGGTACGGTACAGCACACATAGCTCTTCTTTGTTAGCTCATTCCATTAACGCACCAGCCTCATCATGTGTTGCTTGCTTTGGTCACAGAGTCAAGCGCCGATACTAGAGAGAGAGTGACTTCCTCAAAAGAGTGCCTCGAGAGCGAGAAAGAGTGTCATTTTTTAGTACCCCCTCGAAATAGCGCTTTTCCATTCACTTTTGTGTCCTCTTTGAAGCAAATCCAAAAACAAAAATCCTAACAGAATATCAACCAATGAGAGTGCTTTTGCTGCAAGATTTTTCTCCTGGTTTAGTATCAAAATCCTCGCATTGGCTGAAAATGAACAGAGTTGTCCGCTGCCCCGTTTGCGCAACAGCTCTTGCCACGAGCTCACAAAACCCACTCCTCCAGTCCGCAATTGGCGCCAGCAATCGCAGCAGCTCCGTCACGACATTCACGATGCAGTCGTCGCACAACCTCGTGTTCGCCGACCCGCTCAAGCCCGTGAAGCTCGACGACTTCCGCAACGTGCTCATCCGCCAGGAGGAGACCATCATCTTTGCGCTCATCGAGCGCGCGCAGTTCCCGCGCAACTCGGAGGTCTACGTCAAGCGAAAGCAAAGGTGCGTTGTGTTGTGTGAATGATGCAAATTGACCCAACTGGTGTATCTTGTTTGGTGACTACTATTCGGATAGCTGACGCTTGTCTCCATGTGTTTATGCGTGACTGACGTGTTGTAATAGTGGCAGCGTGGCGTTCGGCGGCCTCAAGGGCAAGTACGACTCGTTCGATGGGAGCTTCCTTGTAAGTGGACCATCGCTACTGCTACTAGCGATGATGATGCACTGTTTCTATGTTGTGGCTAATGCATATACTGGTGTGTTTGGTTGCCTATAACAGGACTTCATGTTCAGCGAGACCGAGAAGCTGCACGCGCTCACTCGCCGCTACACATCGCCAGATGAGAATGCGTTCTACCCGCACCTGCTTCCGGAGCCGATCCTACCGAGCCTCAAGTACCCGCAGGTGCTCAAGCCGAACCGCATTAACATTAACGACCAGATCATGAGTGTGTACCTCGAGAAGATCCTCCCGGGCATGACTGAGGCCACGAGTGACCACACGTCGTTTGGCTCGACTTCGACTGCGGACATCGCGGTCCTGCAGGCGCTCAGCAAGCGCATGCACTTTGGCAAGTTCATCGCCGAGGCCAAGTTCCAGGCCGAGACCGAGCGCTACTCGCAGCTCATCCTCGCGAACGATGCCGCGGGCATCATGGACGCACTTACGAACTTAGTCGTCGAAGAGAAAGTACTCGAGCGCGTCAAGTTGAAGGCATCGACTTACGGCCAGGACCTCGAAGGCTCTGCTGCACCCGCAGTCACGTCCGCGGCCGAGTGGAAAGTGGACCCGCAGCTTATCTCAGACATCTACCGCGACTTTGTGATGCCGCTGACCAAGGAGGTGCAGGTCGCGTACCTGCTGCAGCGTCTGGCGCACCCGAACATCTCGGTCGCTGGCGTCGAGGGCTCGTTCTGCTGGATCGCCGCACAGGCACACTTTGGTGGCGAGGCTCTTGAGAAGGACCATTTCGTCGAGGCCGACTCGATCAGCAAAGTGTTCAACGACGTGAGTGCAAACCGAACGGCGTACGGTGTCGTACCGATCGAGGACTCGAAGCTCGGCATGATTAAGGAGACCCAGGCGCTGCTGCTGCGCAACTCGCTCAAGGTGTCGGCCGAGATCGTGCTCACAAAGTCGTACGTGTTTGCGGCAAAGGACAAGAACGCAGTCAAGACTGGCGACGTCTCGCAAGTGTTCCTGCCGGGCGACGTTGAGGCGCGACTCATTGCACACATTGAGCAGTGTTGGCCCAGTGCGCAAGTCGTTTCTGCATCAAACGTGACTGAGGCTGCGCAGCGCGCCGCTCTGGACGACTCGAGTATTGCAGTGACCACAGCAGGTGCCGCGGCTGCGAGCGAACTCGAGCAACTCGATGGCGGCAACGTACTGGCCACGGCGACTTGGAAGCCGTCGGCGGCTGGCGCGAGCGGCCACTCGAGCGACGCGTCGTTCATCCGCTTCGTGGTCATCTCGCACGGCTACCCGTCGTCGACCGGCAAGGACAAGTCGCTGCTCACGATGGACATCAAGCACGAAGTCGGCTCGCTACTGCGCGCGCTCGAAGTCTGGAAGAGCCATGGCATCAACATGAGCTGCATCGAGTCGATCTACCGCCAGGACGGCGGCGGCGGCTACGACTTCTTCGTCGAGATCGACGGTCACGTGGACGACTCAAACGTGAAGGACGCCGTGAAGGAGCTGCAGGCGGACATCTGCAGCGTCAAGCACCTGGGCTCGTTCCCGATCGCAAAGCGCGAGATCCTGAGCTAGGCGTGCTGGCTTGACAAATTGTCCGCCATTTCGCCAAATCCACACATAGTTCGAGATAAAAAGGTGCAACCAACGGCTGCATTCCGATACAAAAGCTCATATTTCGTCTTTCACTCTTTGCCGTCAAGCAACGCAGCTTTCTCGACGCTCAAGCTCATTTCCAATCACCTACGACCCGAGGCTCAGATTTCAACGTACTCGGCGTCAACGATGGTCTTCCGAGGACCCGCACCGCCACCGTCTCGCAGGAGATCGATCACTTCGCCCGTCTGCTGGTTGCGGACTGCACAAATGAAGCAATACACACAGACAACCATCAGATCCCCTCATCATACAGCAATTGTCGGTACTAAAGTGGCCAGGTCATGACTTACACTTGAGTTCCTGGAGGGTGACCCCACCGCCCGAGCCGACCGTCGCCTTGGCAGTCACCAGCGCGCTGTACGAGCCACTGACTGGGAACACGGCCTCTATTTTCCCCACGCCGTTCACAGCTGCCAGGGGTGCACAAAAAGTAAACACGGTCAGTAAAGAAATCATACGTTGTTACTTCACAAGCTGCATAGATACTCACTTGACTCCATCCACTGCTGCGGTGTCGAGACGCTCACGCCGCTCCCCATCTGCGAGACCACGCGCGGGTGCGACTGGATGTGCTCGTTCGCGAGACGGCGCAGCTCACCAGCACGCTGCATGGAGCTCTGCATGGCCTTGCCGACGAACGAAAAGATGGTTTTCACGAGGCCGCGCACCACGAGCGGCAGGCCCTGCACCAGCGAGTCGAGCTCGCGCTGCCCCATTGCTCCGCTAGTCGACGACGACGCTGCTTCGCCAGCGGAAGGCTGCTTTCGACGTCCAAAGAGCTCGCTGAGCCTGTCGATGTCCGAGTTGACACCGCTAAAGAGGTCGCCAGGCGATTGGCGCGAGCGGTAGGGGCCAAAGACTTTCTGGTAGAGCGAGTAGACTCCGTAACCAGCAGCTCCAGCAATGATCAGTCCAAACGCGACTGAGGCCAACAAGACAACAGTTAGAGCTGGGATGTACATGTCATAGTTCATTGCAAGAACTTCCTCATCATAGTGCGGTAGATACAAGTACTTACGCGACGTAGACGCAACGAGCACGCCAGCGCCGATCACCACGAGCGCACCGGTCTTCGCAGTCGTGATCCAGTCGTTGTTGCCGTTCTGCCCCCACGGGTTGCGTCGGCTCGAGAAGCTGCGCATCTGCATGTTCCCAAGAGCTACGGAACGCACCAGCACACGCGGCATTGCCATGACTGGCGCTTTCATTGACACCATTAGGATCGCAGATGCAGGCGACAGTTGCATTGGCAGCGTTGCTGGGCGGATCGGACTGGCGTGCGTTGCATTCTCTCTGCGATTCGTCTGCGGGAGCGAATGCAATGCGCTAACGAGCGTCTGAGCAGGGAATAAGGATCCCATGCTCCCTCGAATGGATGTACCGGCTGGCGCATTGAGGTGCAGACGCAGTGCCGAAGCATTCGCCACGCTGCGCAGCCGCGAGATCATGGCGTTCTCGTGTCTTCTTGTGAGCAGCAAAAACCTGCCACCAAAAATGCGAAAATGCGTGTGAACCAACATTCCTGAAAGTGTCAAGCAACCGGTAAATATATCGGTAAACAAAACCGGTAGAGCTCAGAATGGTGTATTTTTAGTGATCTAAAAATACACCAGTGTGGGAGGACAATTGTAGCAAACGAGCCAGTAACATGTTGCACATCAGGCTCGTTTGATGATATCTGTCACAGCATTCCGTCCGAGCTTCAATCTGTCGAAGTGAGAACAAAGAGCTCAATCTGAGCGCAGGAAGCACAACGAGCGGCATGGATTGGCCCGTCGACGTGGACCACGAGCACGCGAGCGAGGAGCAATACGAGGATGACGATTTGATCCACTCCGAGGCGCAGATGCAGCTGATCGCGTGGATCGTTGCGGGTCTCTTCGTCGCGGTGTCTGTGGTCGCGTCCGTCAAGCTCATCCGCGGCCACCTCAATCACTTCACGCAGCCGATCGTCCAGAGCAAGGTAGGTGTTGACTCTACGTCTATATCAGCAGCAAGAGTTAAACAAGGCGTGTTTGTTATTCGTTGTACCTGTTAATTGTGTGCTTTGTGGATCGCTGTCGAACAGATTGTCGGCATTCTGTGGATGGTGCCGATCTACGCGACTGACTCGTGGCTCTCGCTGCGCTTCAAGGTATTGTACAACGCTATCACCAGCGCATGGCATTCTCATCGCATACCAGTATCTGATGAGTTGCCTTCGTTACCGCGTGCATTGGCGTACATGGAGCAGGACGCGGCGCTGTACCTGGATCTGATGCGCGACTCGTACGAAGGCTACGTCATCTACCTCTTCCTAGCGCTCATGATCGCGTACCTTGGCGGTGGGAGCGACGAAAAAGTTGTGCAGGTCAGTGGCTCACTTTTTAGATCCGCAGTAACAACAGGCGTACCATTGCTCACCGTCATGTATCCATTCATACATGAACTTTAGATCCTGCGGTCGCTGCCGGACCTGCCGCACCCGTACCCGTTTAACAAGTGGTGCGCGCCCATCAAGATGGGGCCCGAGTTCATCCGCAACTGCAAGATGGCGACGATGCAGTTCGTGGCGCTTAAGCCGCTCATGTCGTTCTTCGCGATCGTGCTCGAGATCAACGGCGTGTACAACCAGGGCAGCTTCAGCGTCAAGACCGGGTACCTCTACACGAGCCTGATCGTGAACACGTCCATCTCGTACGCGTTCTACTACCTCGTGCTCTTCTACCTGGCGCTGGGCGACCAGCTCAAGCCGTACAACCCCGTGCCCAAGTTCCTCTGCATCAAGGCTGTGCTCTTCCTCTCGTTCTGGCAGAGCGTCGTGCTCGCGTTCCTCTCGCGTTTCCAAATCATCCATGAGGTCGGCTCCTGGAGCGTCGAGAACGTCGCCACGGGCATCCAGAACCTGCTCATCTGCTTCGAGATGTGCTTCGTGGCGCTCGCGCACCACCACGCGTTCCCTTACGCACCATACATTCGCGACGACGACGGTGGCTCTGGTGTACCGCACGCGTCGCTGCGACGCAACATCTTGGCAGACAATCTCGCGTTCGGCGACGCCATGCGCGACTTCAACGAGGTGATGCCCGTGGTGTTGCCGACGCACTTCAAACCAGGCGCGTCGATCCTCAAGGTGAAGAAGAACCTGTCCCAGGTCGCGTCGAAGGACCTCTTTGCGCCGGAGAATGCGCGGCTCTTGAACGCCGAGCACGAGGCGGCAGACGAGAAAGACTCTGACGCTGTCAAGCGCGGCTGGAAGCTCTGACAAGTTGGCTCTCACATGCGGAAGCAATTTGACGCACACACACCTTATCTATTTGAACAGCCATCCATCACCAATGACGGGCATTTAGCTTTCCTTTTTCTTGAATCCATTTGTTTTCTTCAGGTTTCTCAATCGAACGAACGCATTACTTGCCTGAGACTTCACTCTGTCGATGATATTCTCACTCGTCCTGCTCTTTCCGAATCTTGAAGTTGGTCAAATCGTCCTGGCCAACAAGCTCGAGCCCCTTCTCGTTTGCAAGGTGCAGCATGCAGATAAAGTAGAACGACACCGTCACATCCGGAGGAACCTGAAAGAGACACACAAACAAATACAGGACAGGACAACAAGTCAGCACTCACCGAGCAGACAAAACACTCACTAGCAAGCAAAACAGACACGTACCCGGTCCGAGACGCTCTGCACCACACTCTCAAAAGTGGTGTCTTCGATGGACGTGCGTGCGCCAAAGTCGTCACTCAATCGCTCCACTTCCGCTGCTGTCTCTTGCTCAGCCGTAGTCGCTGCAGGCTCATCTCCTAGCAGCTTCGTCTCCTTCTCCAAATGGTCCCAAATGTTGTGCTTGAGCTTCTTCACGTCGACACGCTTCGCGAACCGTTCGTAATGCACGTCAATCTTCTCCACAACGCGGTTTGCGGAAATCAGACCCTCAGTGGAGTACAGGTCGTCATCAGCGTCATCCGTTCCGTCGTAATCGTAGTCGTCTCCATAATTGCTGACGCTGTGATCATTTTCGTCTCTCGCATCACGACCGCTGTCATACACCTCTGCATCATCACTCTCACGATACGTGGCATCGATGGCGCTCGAGATGAAATCGTTCTGGTCTACCGCTTGACCCTGTTGGCGCTTGAAAAAGCGGAGCTTCGGCTTCATGAAGTGCTGGAAGAAGACTCCGATCTCAACGTGCGAGTCAACCGGGAAGACAAGCTCCGACGATTTCTCAGTTTGGCGCTTCGTGGTAATCTTCGACGCTGTGATGGATGCAGCAGCGCGCGGCTGCTTCAGCAAAATCTTCAAGTCAGGTTCGTCTGCGGCGAAAAAGTCAATCACCGTGGTCTTGTGGTCAGTAGGTTTCTTCACGCGAGATTTCGTCGCCTTGTTCACTCCTGATTCATCATCTTCGCCATCCGAAGCATCCATCAGCACCAGCCCACCAACATCATCGGCTTTGTCTTCTGGCTTGGTTTGCTTCGTCTGAACCTTGCGCACGGTCGGGAACTTCCAGTGCACTGGTCCAGCCCAGTTGCGCAGCATCTTCACATCGAAGTACGAGTAGTCGTCCGTGCTGTTCAGATCGTCGTTGGCAGACGTAGCAGAGCGAAGGAGCGCGTTCTCGATCATCATCGTGTACGCAGTCGCGTCATCCTTGACCTGAACTTGTCCCTGCGCTCTCGACTTGAAGAAATCCGCGGCATTTGCAGTCGCGTCCACAGTTTCAACGACCTGCTGGCTAAGTCCAATCTCGGATTCCACTTGACTTGCGAGCACTTGACTGCCATCAACGTGTTCCGATTCTTCCATCTGGCTGGCTTCAGCGTTACCGTCCGCATCGGCTGTCTCTTCGGTATCGTTGCTGTCGTCGCCACCGCCACCATAGTCAAAGTCATTGTTGTTCTCTGTGTCTTCCATGTCAACATCCATAGCTTCAGCTGCGTCCTCGTCCACTTCTTCGATCACCTCCATCGGCTGCGGCGGATCGTCCATGTCGTCAAAGTCCAGACGAGCCCGAACCGAGATTGTTTCGCCAGTCGAAAGGCGCTTTGGCTTGACTGGAGTCTTAATCAAGTGCTCACTCGTGGTCTTCACCTTGAGCTGTGGAGCTTCGTCGCCGTAGTATTCATCCAACTGCTCGTATAGACGACTGAGTGGAGGACACACCTCGAACGACTACACCATCATTTCATGAAAAGCATCAAGGACACAGATCGTTAGTATCACATAATGCATATCAACCATTCCAACGATTGGGGACGTGTTCGTACCTGAACGTCCTCCGTGAAGCACGCGAGGCTGCCAAACAGCGACAAACTGATGCGCTTGTTTGGATCCGAGACCTCCGTCTTCACCTTCGTCTCATCACTCTCTTGCTTCTCTGGGACAAGCGGCTTGCGGGTCGATACACCGACGTCCGAGGAGTTGAGCAGAATCTTGCAGCCGTCGTAGAGACCAAGGTTCGCGAGCAGCATGCCCTTTGCGCCACCTTCATCGAATGACTGCGACATCTTGTGAAAAAGCGGGTCGGCCTCGAACTCGAGCTCGTAGTTCTTGAGGTTGATGTTGTTCAAGTTCTTCTCGATCGTCTTCGCTGCCGTGTGGGTCTTTCGCGCCTTGCGAGCCAACTTTGGCTCGTCCGCGTTTTCCTCGTCGTCCGAGTCAGCTATACGTAGGAAGATAGCAACAGCAACAGCCAGGGTTAGCATAAAGTGAGTCCAAATTCACGCGAGACAAGTCTCTAGTGCGAGAAAAATAGCTCGTACCTTGCTGCTTGCTACTGTTCTCATCGGTACGCGACAGGTTTTCCAGGATCTTGTACGAGGAGTTCCACGTGTCATCCACACGGTACGAATAGATCTTGATACTCGCGTCAAGTGTGCAACTCGCTTTCTGGAAGTTGTACGTATCGTCGGGGTCTTCTTCGTCCTCCTTGCTGCAGATATTCAAATTAATATCGCCCGATGCAACACGTCAGAATCGCCAGACTACGTTACGCCCCCTCCTCAAATCATCCATGACACGGCACGTACCGAGAGGAACCGAGGATGTCCTCCATGTGGTCGATCAAATGCAGCGACCACGAGTTCTTCACATTGATTTTCTGTCATCATCACAACCAAAAAAGCAGTATTCGTTTCGTTAGCAAGCCCTCAGTCAGCGTCACGGCACCTCCATCTCATACTGCTGTACGTACATTCTCCGAGGACATCTTGATAATCGTCGAGTACATGTCGCTCACGTACTGGCGGTTGTTGTTGCTGGTCGTTGTGCTCAGCGTGCGCGAAAACGCCCCGCTTCTCGCCACTGCGCCTCCGCTCCCTGGCGCCCCCGTCGCACCACTCCCCGCAGCGTCACTCTGCTTGTTGGCACCGCTGTTGCCGCTGAGTGTGAGTGACTTGCGGCGCTGCGCGAATGCGAGCGACTGGCGTCTGCGGCGGCGGCGCGCGACCTCGTCTTCATCGTTCACCGTGCCGGGCGTGTTTACGAGACCGCGCTTGCGCTTGTTGTTCACGGGCGTGGACAGCGTCTCACCGGCGGCATCGCTATCCTGTTCCTGTCCCTGGGCGCCGTCGTCATCTGTCGGCGCGTCGAAGAAGCTCTCGTCAAAGGCCGCGTCGTCTCCGTCGCTCGCCATCGTCGTGTCTTGCGTGGTGTACTGTTGACGTCGTCTGCTTTTCGCTTGCTTCGGCGCGCGCAAAAGTGTTCAAAATGATGGTCAAGTGTTCAAAATCTCAAAGGGGTGAGATCCTGATTTTGAAAAGTAAAGGTCCTAGTTTAAGGTTTAGAAACGCATCGTACCTACTTGTAAGCTCAGACCAGGTGCAATAATTGTGGTCCACATGATAAATGGCGCAAATGGCAACTTCAATGTTTGACTCTATTTTTAGCCAGCATGCATTGCGCTCCTGTTGTTGCGCGCCATGCGCTCCACGCGGACAGCAGCATGCACCACGAGTCTACGAGCAGCTCTGTAGGGACGAAGGCTGGACGTACGAGCCACTGACTGAACGATATTAATCGCCCCCTATGAAACGCCAGGATGCGATCTCGTACTTCCACCAGAAAGCTGAGGCGAACCCGATGGACGCCGACGCGCACCACAACCTCGCGGTGCTCTACAAGTCCGCTGGCGACCACGCTCTACACGCGCGCCACTCGCGCATTGCGGCGCT
>JAASGT010000223.1:0-37298 GCA_023334315.1 Globisporangium alternatum | reverse complement strand
TTCGTTCCTTTCGAACAATGACCACACATTCCTGCAATGTCACATACTGTTGCAACACGTTCTGGAGGTGCTGCTCCCGTTGGCGAGCCCGAAATTGCTGCTGCTGCACACGCTGGCCTTCAAACGATAGCAGATTCAGCGAAAAGCGGTCTTATTGTTGTTGGTGCGTGAGCTGATGGAGCTGGTGCTCGTGGCGATCCTGCTGGAGGTCATTAGGAGCAAGCTGCTGCTGTGGTTGGTGCTGCTAAGTGGCTAAAAAAGATCCGTCATAGCAAAATTCAACCAATCACAGTCGAGTCCACCAGCGTTTTAAATGCTCTAAATAAAGGGCGTCGCCTTTGACATGCATTTTAGGGTAGTACAAACCGGTCAAATACCGGTATAACACCTAAATTAGATATAACATTACCACTAAAATAGGTTGTACAAGGCAAACGTGTGGTCCTACAGTATGGATTGGACGAAGGATGTCATTTTGTTGGTGGTGCTGCACAGCGAGACAAGAATGCACCTTTGCACATGGCAGGCTTCTCTTGAGCTCCATCTGTGCATAGTGATCACCACCACGTATCTATTGCAGTATCCACTGCAACTTGAAAAGCAAGCCAACCGAGTCCGAGCGTCAAAAGTAAAAAGACTTGCATCTGCGCATGATGAAAAAGTATCTTCCTGTGCAAGAGACGCAGACACATACGAAACAGACAAGGCTCACGCGCTCGAATGGATGGGTGTGGATCTTTTCTTGTCCCTGGCCTGATGAAGGTGTATCTGCACCGCACACTCACGGAAGACCGACAGGCGTCTAAACAGTGGATTGGACTCGTGCTCGCCGTTGGTGGGTATGTTGGAACGTTGCACAATCCTTCCGCTGGTGCAGAGAAGGCGGCGACGACGACTCGTTGCTGGATCTCTTCGCTCGACTGGTCCTGCAAACAAGCACAACAAACAAGCAAGCAAACATGCGCAAGAACTTGCAAGTGCCGCGCAAAGCAAGCAAATCGCAAACAACAAGCGCGTTCCTTCCTTTCTCTCTTTGTTTAAGTTTTACTGGTTCAACACTGGGGATATATAGAAAATGAGGCACACAACCACTGGTGTTGCATGAACATGAGCATGAGCACTGCATAGTAGTGAGCAAATGGATGGAGGTGACCTGAGCCACTTGCAAACCATCATACTCACCACAACCGCAGCAGCAGCACGCACAGGCTCAGGCAACTGCACGTGAGATTTGCAGCGACGTCACCAAGGCAGCCAGCCACAACGCTTATTCCTCGTTGAGGATGGTGGTCTTGACAATGCGCGAAGTCACGACGTACGGGTCCATGTTGGACGACGGGCGGCGGTCCTCGAAGTAGCCCTTGCCGTCAGCCTCGGCCGAGCGCGGGATGCGGATCGACGCGCCACGGTTAGCCACACCGTACGAGAACTGGTCGATCGACGCGGTCTCGTGGCGGCCCGTGAGGCGACGCTCGTTGCCCTCACCGTAGGCGGCAATGTGCACCTTGTGCTTGACCTTCATCTTCTCGATGGCCTCGATGATCTGCGCCATGCCGCCGTCCTCACGCATCGCCTTCGTCGAGTAGTTCGTGTGACAACCGGCACCGTTCCAGTCACCCGGGATCGGCTTTGGGTCCCACGAGACGTTCACGCCAAAGTCTTCGCACACGCGGAGCAGGATGTAGCGCGCGATCCAGAGGTGGTCGCCCGACTCAATGCCCGTGCATGGGCCGACCTGGAACTCCCACTGGCCAGGCATCACCTCGGCGTTGATGCCCGAGACCTTGAGGCCGGCGTAGAGGCACGCGCGGTAGTGCGCGTCGACGATGAGGCGGCCGAAGGCCGAGTGCGCGCCGGCGCCGCAGTAGTACGGACCCTGTGGGCCTGGGAAGCCACCCTTTGGCCAGCCGTACGGGGTCACGTTGTCGGCCTCGAAGAGCGTGTACTCCTGCTCAAGACCAAACCATGGCACGTGCGCCTCGGCGGCCTTCATCACGCGCGCGGCGTCGGCGCGCGTGTTGTTCGTGATCGGGGTCATGTCCGGCTTGAGGCAGTCGCAGAGCACGATGATGTGCTTGCCGCCACGGAACGGGTCCTTGAAGATCGCGACTGGGCGAAGCAGCACCTCCGAGTCGTCGCCCGGGGCCTGGCCCGTGCTCGAGCCGTCAAAGTTCCAGATCGGCAGGTCCGCGACGGACGTAGGGGACTCGTCGAGCGTCTTGGTCTTGCAGCGCAGGTCCTGGCCCGAGCCGCCGATCCAGACGTACTCGGCGAGGACGGCGCCCTCAACTGGGAGCGCCATGTAGGCGTCGTAGACGGCACGGTCGAGCTTGCTCATGGTGAAGAGAGGAGGAAGGAGGTGGTGGGGGGCTGGTGGTCGCTGTGATGCAAATCGTGCAATGACCGCAGCGAGCGAGCAGCGCCATGGGCAAAAGCGCACGCATGAGCAGATCCCATCGAGCTACCCAGTCAGCCGGGAGGGACGGTCGTGAAAGGCTGGGCGACATCGTGTAAAGTAATTTTCAAAATAAGTAGATACATATCGGCAAAAGAGTTTGAAACAGGTGTACAAAACAGCAAGGTGCGCATTTTCTCGCTTTCTGATTGGCTACTCGATGAGGTTTTTCAATTTGGGTCCTGTTCTTGAGCTGACACAAAAGTAATTTTCTAAAGTGGTACCGTAGCATACAGAACAAAAAGAAACCCGCGGCACTTCAGAGTCCATCCTTCCTTCAGCTTTTTTGTGTTTTGGTTGGTTGGCGAATCCAAGGCTCTCTCGCAAAAACATAAAATCAAATCAATCAAGGGCCAATTGCTACTGCTGCACAAACACTTTACACGCCTCTTCGCTATCAGCGAAGTGGTGTGGTGTGTTTTGGTACAAATCGATTGCCAATGCCCTTGGCGCACGCACAGCAGCGGACAACAAGGGAAACCTGACGTGAGCTCTTTGGGGGCATTGCGCAGTCGGCGATGTTGAAGTGAGCAAGACGGGCGGCCGTACGTTTCCCAGTGCTGCACCGTCCACCTCTATGAATGTATAATTGCGTCAAGACTATTTTCCAAAGCTCAGTATCTACTAAACGGAGCCTGTGTAATACTATACCCTGTGAACACAGATTCAGTAGAGCATCTGCTCGCGCTTCGCCCTAGCCCGTCCCCTGTTTGATGGGTTGAGAAAGTGGAGAGTGACAACACTGGAATGGGAGGAGCCACTCAAATAGGAAACGACGTGTAGGGATTGCCGGCCATACTGAGTAGAAGTCAAAACGAAGCAAGCCGCTCACATCGCAAACGTATGGAATAGTGCGCCATACTCAGCTGAAGTGACTTGATGAATTGCCCATTCTCTGTCCAAACTCCGCTGTCGACGCGCACGCCGTCACACGAATCAAAAGTGAAGGAAAAACTGAAGTTTGGAAGTTTGCCCAATCACGGCGCAAAGCCGCGAACCACAAGAAATTCACAAAGAGGATGGACACGTGCGCGAGGAGCATACAAACGCCAAGACAACTTGGAAATCCGCTTGATTTCCGTTTTCGATTCTTCTGTTGCGCGTTACCTACGGTACGCTCTCTGATGAGATGCGCTTGCTCGAGAGGAAGACAAATTCCGGCGCCGACTCGCGCATCACCACGCATCCATTGCGCATTCACTCGCGCGCACCTAAGCGGACAAAGCGGTGGCGGCCGTCCACAAGCGCTGACTCGCTTGTCAATCAAATGGATTGTTGTTCCTGTTTGCTACGAGCGTCGTCTATTTCGGCAGTTTGGTCGGACCACGTACGTGCGTTTGCGTGTCATTTTTAGCTCCCCTCTCAAAAGCGATCGACTCACGTCGCACCAAGCACCAAAAGCTGACGTCGTAAGCGCTGATTGGCTTAAATGCAGTATTGATTTATTGTAGTTTCGACCAATAACATCAGGAAATGATAATTGATCCCTCAGATTGATTGCATTCGGGACGCATTTTGCGCCAAAAAGCTATTGCGATCTTCATGCGGAAACAAACGGGAGCGGATGCTGACATCCCAAGTCTGCCAACTTATCACCAGTAGCCGCATCAGCACCGCCTCGCAAGGCATCGGCTAGGAGATTCCTCTCGTGCACTCGCTGCAGTAGGTAGAAGCGCCACTGCAGCTGGCTGGTGGCGCGAGTGTCGCAAGCATACTGCCTTGCAGGTGTCCGCGCGCGCTGACAAGAATGAACGCGATTGAGCTCACGTCGTGGACATGGACTTTCAATTGAAAGCACGACCGTGCGTGAGCGCCTCGCCAGTAATTGCAACACTTTTCCGTCGTCGGTAAGATAGCTGATGGAACACCTATTCTATTCGTGTCTGTGTGTTGCCAGCTGAAACGCATCTATTCGATATGCACGCTGCCAAAAACTGCAAGCTACAAAAAAGCAAAGCGAGGCACGACGAGTCTCAGTATTCAATCGGCAAGTCATCGTGCTCACTCGCTACTGTCTCTGCGTCGTCGCTTGCTGCTCTTCTTGGAGCTCTTGCTGCTGTGGCGACTGCTGCTCCCCCTCTTCCGCGACGACGACTTCTTCTTATCGGCGTCCGAGTACTCGGACTCACTGCTCGAATAGCTGTCGCTGTTGCTATCGCTGCCGTCGTCCTCGCTGTCGCTCCTCGATCGCTTGTGGCGCTTGTGCTTCCTGCTGCTGCTGCTCGCCGCTTTCCTCTCTTTCTTCTTCTTGTCCTTCTTGGATTTCTTCTTCTTGCGCTTCTTGTCGGACTCGTTGTCACTATCGGACGAGTCGTTGTAGATCGCAGCGAGCGCCTGTGGGTTAAGCCCGCTGCCCGTCACGCCATTAGCGCCGCCGCCGGACGCCTTGGACCGGTGCTTGGACGACTTCTTGATGGACTTGTCGCGGCTCGCGTCCAGCTGCTGGCGAAACTGCTCCGTGCTCTTCGCCGACGGGTCGCGCACGGATTCGGCCTGCAGCTTCTGCAGCTTAGTGCCCACGAGCAGGTCGTACATCTTCTGCATCGTCTGCTGCGAGTTGGCAGGCATCGCGACCGTGGACTTGCCGTGGTCCTGGCGCTTGTGGCGCGCGCACGTGCCGGTGTAGCACTGCGGACACTGCGACATCGCTCGCTGCTATTGAGACTCGTCGAGACAGAGACAGAGACAGAGACAGAGAGGCGGCGGCGAAGCTGTCGGCTTCGCCTTCGTCTTGCTCGTGTTTATTTGCCGCTCGCTTTCTCCACTGGCGCACGCACTCCTATCAAAGAGCATAAAGTGGTTTCTGGTATAGAATATCGGTATGACAATGATGATTTGTGAGAAAATGTTGAGAGATGGAAACAAAAGCTTGCTTTGTGCTTATTCATTCCACTTTTAAAGAATATAAAGATTTCGTTGGGATACCGGTATGATAACACAAAATATCGATATCAGAGATAATAAGGTTTTCCTCTCAATACCGATATGGCGACACTAAAATATCGGTGCCACGAAAGCGCACAACAAATGACCGAGTCGGGGAAAATGCAAGGACGACGGTCGAAGGAGGCTCTGACCTATGAGCACATGCCAACACAAACGCTTGGTGATGGCGACTTTGATTACGCTCCACAAGTACAGCCTTAGCTTCTTGCTGCTGAGCTCATCACGCAGATATTAGTGGTAGCACGCCTCAAAAATACTCTCACCACGGCGGTTAGTGAGCACTGAGTGGCAAAAGTGTAGCCATCTCTCTCTTGCAACGTAACTGCTCATTATTTGCGTCTCGCCTCTCCTTTTTTAGCTCACTAACGGTGCCTTTCCGAGCCACCCAGTAATCGCACGCTTCTCTCTCTCTCAGTTCTCTCATGGTCTATTTGTGTGCGGGAGCTTCAAGCACCGTCGCGTATTCATCGGTTTTGTTTCTTTTCTTCGTCGCCTTCTTTCTCCATCGCACGAGCGCGCAGTTGGTACTTCACAATCGCGCGTGAGGAAGAGTGCAATTTGCCAAACAAGAACGCCTCGCTCTCTCTCTCTCTCCTTTCTTACACAAGCATCACGAGCGCAGGATGTCGTGGCAAAACAACTGGGGTACGGTCAAGTCGACGAACGCCAAGGCGGCCGCGCTGTACTTTGAGGTGGCGAACGTGGGGAAGACGATCGAGAGCTCCAAGAAGCGCGTGATCTGGCGCGTCAAGGTCGAGGATGGACACGAGTTCGAGATCGTGCTCACGCACTCGCTCGCGTCCGGTAAGAAGATCCTGCGCATCGACGGCATCATCAAGTACACGTCCAAGTCGGTACGTGACAAGGTTGAGGTCCATGTCAGAAGATAGAACTAAGTTTCCTTGACACTGACGCAATGCCGCTCTCTTCGCAGCTCTCGTTCGGGGACTGGGACCATGTGTTCAATCTGCCGGGCGGCTACACGGTGCACATCATCATCAAGCCGTCCGTTGAGCTCAACGATATGTATGGTACGTTGCCCAACTATCCAGGAGCTCTCGGACCATGCCTACCATTTTCATACAACTGCGTGGTAGACTCACTCACCATGTTGGTTGTGATCCTCAGATCTGATCATCGATGGTACGTCCTTCCGTCGCCTCCCGGACCGATTGAACCCGAACCGCACGAAGAACAGCGATGCTGGCAACAGTGGCGTCGTTTCCTCAACGCCCGTGCGCAATGGATCAAGCGGTGGTGGCAGTAGCAACAGACACGACGTTGGCGGTAGCTCGCGCACCAACTCGTACACGTACAACTACTCGAACGGCGGGCTGGGTGGCGCGAGCGGACCGTCATCTCGCGAGAGCTCGTTCTCACCGTGGTCGTGCTCGCGTTGCACGCTCGTCAACGAGAAGCCGCTGGCGCCGATCTGCGAGGCGTGCGGCGCGCCAAAGCCCGACTACATCTGTACGTGCTTGGAGCGATCTTTCGTCATGGTGGTCTGCTAAACCAGTGTCTAACCTCTTGTCCTTCGTTGCTGATTTTGTATACATATTGCAGCCCCAGAAGAGCGCCAGCGTGCGCGAGAGGCTGTGCAACACCGCCCGGCTGCGTCGGTGACCCGATCGCCGTCTCGGACGACTGAAGCGCCGCCGCAGCGAAGCCAGTCATCCAAGAACAATGGCGGAGACTTCTTCAGTAGTGCACCGTCGCCGAGCAACGACGACGGATTCTCGCCATTTGGAGCAACGGATCCATTCGCAGCTTCGAACGCGTCTTTCGGGAAGCAGAGCTCATTTATGACTGAGAAGTCGTCGACGGAAGATATCTCGTCCATGCTCTCGGGACTGGACTTCACCGCTGCCCCTGTGCAACCGGCGCCAGTGCAGAACTCAGCAGAGCAATCATCATCTGCGTCCTCTGATCCGACCGAGGAGGCGTCCAACGCACGGGTGAGCTTGACAAACTGTCCACGTCGTAATGTCCACTTTGAAGGGACTGACTGGTTGCCTTCTTTTGCTGTGCACTAGACTGCGAGTGGAGATCTGTGGGAGTCGAGCATGGTCGACCTGAATCTGAAGCCGGTGCCAAAGCAGAAGCCCGTCTCGGCGAAGAGCTACCAGACGCTCGAGCAGGCGCGCATGCAGGCGCCAAAGGAAAAAGTGCCCGTCTTGCCGCCTGCTCCACCAGTTCCCGTTGCTGCGGTTGGCTTCTACGGCACGAACATGCCAGCTCAGGGAGGCTACTACCAGCCTGGCACGGGACAGCAACAGCAGATGTACAACACTGCCGGTGCTGGCTACGGGATGAACGGCGGCGGGTACGGAGCGCCAAATGTGCACAACGGCGCCATGGTGGCGTACGGCGGCAACTTTGGAATGCCACAGCAGCAGTTCCACACGCAGATACAGCCGGGCTTCCCGCCTGCGAAAGCCAACGCGTTTGGATCGGATCCGTTTGCAACACTCTCGTAAGAAGACAATGTATTGTCAACTGCAGCTCGCTCGTCTAACCTAGGCACCAAAATTCTTATAAAACTCAACTTGCAAAAGAAGCAAATGCATAGGACAGCTCGAACAAAATTGACTTGATTACCTGGAGGCATGCCGTGACACCTCAACACCTCAGGGTCCTAGCCACTTTCATGTTGGGCCGCATAAACATCGGAACGACGTCTTCTGGTACAGGCAATTGCGGTTCACTGGGTGGTCCGAGTCGAGATTCGAGCCGTCCAAGTGCGTTCCGTTGTAGTAACAGTTGGCGCCACTGCAGTAGCAGCGAAACGAGCGAAAGTGGCAGTCATCGTCGGTCGAGCAGCCGTCGAGGTGGTACGAGAGCGGATCGTTGTCTTTCCCCGGACCGCGCGTGACCGCAAACTCGAACTTGCCCAGCACAGGGTAGTGGTCGGACAAATCGACGAGCTGCATCTTTACGTTGCTCTTCGGCGCGGTCCAGTCGACAATGAACGGCTGCACATGGTTGATACGGCACTCTAAGGTCCCCATTCCGAGAGGCTGCTGGTACGGAGCTGCACAAAGGGTTATCATAGAGAAATTATGTTAGAGCTATGATGATGACAGGAGCATTTTACAAACGAGGCAACGGCAGCGAATTACCTTTCCCGTACAGCACGTAGTCGAGCCACTCGAGTGGACAGCATGGGCAGAAGCACATGTTGTCTGGCTGGATGAACAATAGAAGCTCATCCTTCACGTTGTGGTGCGGAGAACACGTGGAGCGCGTCAAAGCATTCGGGTAGTATGTCCCATTCTGTGATCGCCCACACAAAACCACAGGCAGTGAGACAGTGTTCAGTCCCTGATATGATAAAGGCGCATGCAATCTCATAGAGTCGCCACGTACTTTGTCATCGCCCCAGCTCTCTACGTACTTGGCCGAGCATTTGTAGCTGTTTGCTGCGCCATCTCGACCGACGAGCAGATTGGAGCGAGGGCTTCGTAGATAGTCAAGCGTGAACAGGTAGCAGTGTGAGTGAGCCATGCTTAGTTGATAGCACCAGCAGTCAGTCGTAAATGCACCTACTCGCTCGTGAACTGCTGGTCTCCGACTGGATGTGGAGAGTGAGCGCCGAGCAAATCGGTCAGCTCAGCGACCTCGGCGGCAAACGTGTGGTTGTCGACGTTGAAGTCTCCAGCAAACAGCAGCGGCTACAAGCACCAATCGTCCCATTAGCGTCCATTTATCACAAAGCCAAGGTTAGTGCGCGCAGAGAGACAGCTTTTGAAGTTTTGAATAGCTGGCATACCTCGTGCTGATGGATCCTGAGGTTGTCGACAAAGCTCCGCATCTACCCCGTTTCCGGACACACAAATGAGTCGTCGTCATCGTGAGCGCGCGGCTTCCAAATTGGAAGAAACATAGCACACGTACCTGCTTCGCTTGCTCCATTCGATCGGCTCTGCCCTGTGGGGTAGACCACGCCTATGAGAAGTAAAGGACACCCAGTTTTATGTGAGTGAGTGATTAGTTAGGACGCTCCATTTCGCTGGCAGCAGGGATATGATACTTGGTAATCTCAATGCAGCACGCACCTGCATGTGAGTGGCGAAGACGTTAAAGATCTTGGACGTGGTGCCGACCTTCTTGAGCACACGAGCGTACTTGACTCCTTTTGCCGCTAAGCAGTCGGAATAGTGGCACGCATTGCGGTAAATGTGCTGCGCTTCGTGGATGATCGGCCACTTGGACACGACGATCACTCCTCCATTCAGCAAGCTATGTATCCGACACACATACACGCACGCATTATAAACCTCAACGCCGCCACTAAGCGTCGTGTACAGACACGCAAGCGTACCTTGTGAACGGATCTGGATCGTTGAGGATGCTCGTCGCGTACCCAAAGCCGTTCTCGCGGAACTGAGCGAGCATGTTCTCCCGCTCGTCCTTGTTGTCCGCCTCCGCGAACGTAATGACGTCGATGCTGTCCGAAATCTTGAGCAGTGATGCTGGGATGCGCGCAAGCCGCTCGCGCTGCCCGTCCTTCGATACTTCGTGCGGCCTGCCAAACACATTGTACTGCGATTGCATGCACGAGGTCACCGCATTATATGGTAACGGTATCCATAGCTGCATCTACAGCACCCCACGCCATGTGCATATTTATATAGAGAGCAACAGTCAGTACTAAACATACCTGCAGCACTTCAAACGTCATGGTGTCCACGTCGCCATCGCTGCCCCGGAGCGCGATGGGCTTCCGCGTCACATCAGCTACTGCTGCTGGCGTCTGCGTCATCACGGGCAATGGCGCGTGTCGTCGCCAGGAGAACGCAGTGGTGACCTGGCGCTGTGCGCTCACGACGTACACACACACACACATGGAGAGCCATAGAGCGCGACACATCACCGCCGAGCGCGAGCCACGACGCAGCGCCCGCATGTAGACCGAGATGGCGGGGAACTATCCTAGATCGTCATTTATGACTTTTAATTCTTGCTAATATCAAAGGTCCTGCTTATCTTTTACAAACTTGCTTATATGTGGTACGATGGATTCTAAAAGTGAGCCAATGGACATGATCTCGATTTTCTACAAACCATCCCTTTAAAAAGGCTGATGTCCACCTCGTTGAAGTACTCTAAAGAGGTGGACATCAGCCTTTTTAAACTGAGAGTTTGTAGGAAAATCGAGATCATGTCCATTGGCTCAAAGTCTTATTAGAAAGACTGAGTCTGATCCAGTAAGGATTGAATTTTACGCAGTAAAATTCATTACATTCTGCAAGGGACTACTAATCAGT
Organism: Globisporangium alternatum; assembly: GCA_023334315.1. Classification (NCBI taxonomy): domain Eukaryota; phylum Oomycota; class Peronosporomycetes; order Pythiales; family Pythiaceae; genus Globisporangium; species Globisporangium alternatum. Next base: position 26,630 of record JAASGT010000223.1, on the reverse strand, counting down.
GCTGGCAAATGACTTCAACTTCGTTTGCATACAGTTGCATGTACCGACACTGGATGCGCTTGAGCTGCTGCTCTTTCAATGCATTCGCAACCTGATGCACTTGAACGCACCTGCTGTTCAATCCCACAAGCTTCCTCGTCTGCTTTGTACCTTTGTGGTGCTACAGCCAGCTTCGCACAATACACGACAGCACGGAGGAAGTGAGATACAGCTGAGTTATGTAGAAGCTCATGGAGGATATAAAGGCATAGCGGGCGGAATAGATGTGCAGCGCTACTGCTACACCAGCAGCGAAATCGACATGTGGCACCTCTTCTTCTCGCCACTCTTACAGCTCAGCCCGCTCCTGCAGGATGAACACTGCTGAATAGCAGTCACAGGTTTATGAGTGTGAACTGACGGGAAGAGATCGCAAGTTTGTTCTATTGCGACCTCAGAACTACACTGATATTGGGAGAGACTCTCCCAGAAAGTCTTCGGATATCGCCGAGAAAGAGCTGCTAAAGAACGCATACGAGCCTTTCGTGTTGTCAAACTGTGTCACGAGCAGAGTCGATCAGGGCCTTTCTTCCGAATTAGAGCGTGATACGTTTGCTGAGTGAAGTAGAGCAGACTCGACAGTCTTCACATGGAAACGAAAGAGGTGTCACGCAACACAACATTGTCAAGCGAATACTTCGCATATACAACCAAGATGCCTTTCTTTGCAGAGTACGCTCATAGCGTTCATGCAAATCTTAAGCAGACAGATAGATAGACATGCAGTCAAATGCTTTGCTTCATCAACACAGATGTAAAGTCGACACGTTTCTCCAGTGAAGGAGCAAAAGGGTAAGTTCCACTTGTTAATTTCTAATCATCAGCAAAAGCATTTGGCTTCATTCGAGTCAATCTTATGCAAGACACGCAATGGATGCACTTATTCTCTTTGGCGAAGTCAGAACTTTGATAAATTTCATCGCGATAACGCGGATCAAGAACACGGACCAAAGTATTGGTCATCACTCCTCGCAAGAACAGATTCGGAACTCCACATGCAGGAAGGAAATCGGGCACACTCATGCAGGCAAGCATACTTGCGTTGCAGATCTCACATGTACATTTGGATGTCGATCAGAGAATTGTAGTCTATTGTTTAAGCTCATCGAAGATCTCAACAATGGTTTCTTCCTCACTTCGATCCGTTCGAATGATACAAATGCAATCATGACATGAATGAATACACATTGGGTGGTGGTTGGGTATGTCACACACTTAAGACCATGGCACCTACTGAGAAGATACGACGGTGAGTAAAGGGCGTGGTTGCTATGGCAAGGTGAAAAATTGGACATCGACCACTTGGGAGGTCAAGCACAGAGTGTATCTTGCCAGACACAATACAATCAAGACAATCAATGCAGGTAGATAGGTTTGTTCGACTCTCAAGAGCAATTCGGATAACAGATTCGCAATCCAACCGATCGAGCGTTCACGCGGCTTCTCTGCAGGCAAAGCACATCGCCCACGGGTCCCCCACGGTCTCACTTTCCGCTCAGACTATACCCCCTCACGCATATAGTGCGCGAGCGGGCTGTTGGAGAGCGGACGCACACGTCACGTGGCAACACACAGAACACACAGACAGGCAGAAGGCGAACACGACAGCGCACTGGATGCAGCAGCAGGTGGACACGCTGATGACAGACGTGCAGGAGCTGCGCTTGGGCTCTTGCTCAACTTGGACACTGAGCTCCTGCTGAGCTTTTCGGTTCAAACCGACGCGATAGAATGGAACGACTGGACACCCACCCCAGGCGTATTTACGCTCGAAATGTCAAATGTCCTGTCGACTTGTTACGAGATCTGTAAAAACGATGCTGATCAGAATTATTGCAAACCTTTCCTGCCTAGATTCCAATTTTTGGTCTTCTTGGGTGAGTTTGTTGGACGCAATGCTAGACTACTTGGTGTAATTTACACAAGTTGAAGCAGCAGATCAACCAACGACGCACCGCTTCGACGAAGAAGAAAGCGCGCGTCCATCAAGCAGAGGAGCAGCAGCTAGCATCATGCCCAAGAAGAAGGCGACGCAGGCACAGCCGCAGCCCAAGCCACAGCAGGACGCACCGGCAGCACCATCGTCCTCGTCATCCGAGCGCTCGATCCGCACGCGCTTCAACTCCAAGGACGAGGCGTGCGAGCTGCACTTCCTGCCGCCGTCGTCGGCCGACCGCTCACCGCTCATGGCCTGGCGCAACGTGCCGACGCCCACGAGTACGTCTGCGCTGCTGCTGGAGAGTCAACAAGACTATGGAGAAGAGCAAGAGGGTAGTAGCGATGACGGCAGCGCTGTGCATGACCGAGACGGCCGCGGCCCGCGTCGTCGCAAGGCGCGGACGATCAACCACATCACGCTGGGCTTCATCGCGTACTTTGCAGTCGCGGCGGGCCCGTTTGGTGTGGAAGACGCAGTGCGAGCCGCCGGTGCGTACCCTGTGCTGCTAGCGGTCGTGATCTTGCCGTTCACGTGGGGGTTGCCGCAAGCGCTCATGGTGAGTTTGGTCGTTGCACTTCCTCTCATGACAAGTGAACGGATCTTCTCAATATTGGCATGCAACTAACTCACGCTTCGTACTTTGCCACTGCAGACAGCCGAACTGAGCACGATGATCGACGAGAACGGCGGCTACATCCTATGGGTGCGTCGCGGCCTGGGCGAGTACGCCGGATGGGTCAACGCCTTCAACTCGATCGCCAGCAACGTGTGCGATCTGCCGACATACCCAGTGCTCTTCTGCAGGTGAGCGTTGCATTGGTCATCGTAGTGGTGTGCAGATTAGCTTTGTGTGCGAGCGTTTAGTGCTGACCATTGTGTTCGTGTGTCGCTAGTTACGTGGAGGCGTTCCTGGCGTCCGGGTACGACTACGTCATGACGGACACGGAGCGGTGGCTCGTAAAAGGCACGGCGCTGCTCTTTGTGTTTTTTGCCAACGCCGTCGGGATGCGCGCAGTGGCACTCGCATCTGTAGGCATGTCGCTCTTCGTGCTCGCGCCGTTCATCCTCGAGCCCATGAGCATCGAAACGTTCAACTTTGCCACATGGGGCAGCGTCGCGCCGCAAATCAACTGGTCCGTCTTCCTCTCGACGATTCTCTGGAACTACCAAGGTATATGGAGCTCTTCGGTAAACAAAATGTTCGATAGTCAAGAGCTGATATTCTGGTTTTACTACTTGTGTGCAGGCTGGGACTCGCTCGGGTGCGTGGCTGGCGAAGTGAAGGACGGCGGTCGAACGTACCCCATCGCGATCGTGATTGCGATGATGCTCATCACGATCAACTACGCGTTCCCAGGTACGAGTCCACTTCATGCAACCATGTCAATGGATGCCTAGCTAACGATCGGTTGGCTGTCTCTCTGTATGTGCAGTCGCTGCTGGGATCATGGTGCAATCCGACTTCACGACATGGCACGAAGGCTCACTGGAGACGATCGCGATGACCGTGGCCCCATGGCTCGGCGTTTGGGTCGGCGCTGCCGCGGTCGTCGCGACGCTCGGAGAGTTCAACGTGGTGATGGCGTGCAGCTCGCGCGCGTTGTGGGCGACTGCGGACTACAAAATGCTCCCGAGCTTCCTCGCGATCGAGTGGGAGCGCTTCGGGACACCTATCGCGGCGATCCTGTTCCAGACGATCACGACGGCGCTGCTCATGAGTTTCTCGTTCGAGTTCCTCGTTGTGCTGGACACCTTCTTCAACAAGTACGTGCTGCTTCTTGTGGTGGTGGTTGCTGTCTGTTGTCACCCTGGGAGTTTAGTTTGTGGATAGCTAACAGTGTTGTCGTACGATCCGTCAACTGTAGTCTCACGCTGCTGCTCGAGTTCTTTGCGTTTCTGCGCCTCAAGTACGTGGAGAAGGACACGTCGCGGCCGTTCGAGGTGCCGTTCGGGAACGCGGGCGCGTGGACGATCACGATCCCCAAGATCATCGTGCTCTCGGGTGTGCTTTTCGCGCAGAGCTCGTACGTGTGGCTCTTCTGCGGCTCGTTCAACGTGGTTGTGTCGATGGTTTACCTCCTCTGGAGCAACTACCAGCAGAAGGCGCGGCTTGCGGCAGGCAAGAAGAGTAGTCGCTCGTCGTCGTCCCCGTTGACGACACCCTACGGCACAGGCTCGCTTTCTTAGCAATCGTGTTGTCAGTGAGAGGGTCTAGATATCACACTCGGCATGGACAGCCAACTAGGTCAGACGATACAATGAGATGCAAGTGCATAGGGTCAAAAATGCAATTGCGGGCTTAAAGTGAATGAATATAAACTGTTGGACTGAGACCTCGTCCTCTCCATGAGCTTAGCTAAGCTTGTGGATCATCTCTCTCATGTCTTACTGCACGCCACCAACAACGATTGGCGCCGCCGTTGCCGCCGCCGACGCGTTCTTGGCCTCTACTGGACGCGTGGCGATCCAGTAAAGCGAGTTGGTGAGCGAGCTGCCGTCGTCGAAGAAGTCGAGGCCATTCACGAGCGTCCAGGCCTTCGTGGGGTCGATGATGGCCAGGTCCAGGTACGCGTAGCCGCTCCAGCGCTTGTCAATCGGGTCCTCCTTGCGGTCGAAGGCCTGCTTCTGCAGCACTGGGTACTCCTCCTTCACGTACGTCGGCGTGAGGAAGGCCTCCGTGATGGGCGTGAACGGGATCATGTTGATCAGGTGCATGTGCTCGATCTGTGGGCCGAACCAGGTCGTGTACGACACCTTGGTGGACGCGATCTGGCCCGTCATCTTGTTCTGCGCGTACACGTCCTCGTAGATGCCGGCGCCCTCGGCCATCTGCCAGTACGTCTTGGCCGCGCGGATCTCGAGCGCGAGCAGCACATGGCCGATGTGCTCCACCTGCGGGATCTTTAGGGCTTTACCCAGCAGGTACACGCCGTAGTACGCGTTGATGGCCTCACTCACGCTCTCCTGGGACTTGCCGCCGTCCAGCGTGTACACGCCGCTGGCGAACGAGTGGCCATCGAACCACGAGAAGTGGCGCGTTAGTGGGAAGTACTTACTGTTGAAAAGCAAACATACACGAGCGTTAGCGATTTCCAATTATGTCCACAAGGCAGAAACAGAGATGAGCTCAGGGCGTACTCGTTGGCGTCCGCGCTCGCGATGTCGCGCGTGATGGCGAGGATCGCTGCCTTGTGCGTGGTTGCGAACTCGGGGCGGAACTTGGCCACCACGGCGATCGAGTACAGCAGGTAGCCGTAGTGGAAGTGCTATTGTAACACGTCCGCCAGTCAGTTAGTTAGCTAGCCATTTCAGTCCAACAGCTCACCATTACAGTAAATACACTTACGTGGTCGTTGTACCAGCCGTTACCAAAGTCCGTCATCCAGAAGATGCCCTTGAGGCCGTTCTTGGAGCACAGGCCGCCCCAGACGCTGTCGTACACGAAGTGGTTGCCGTTCGAGCCTACGAGCCAGGGCGTGAGCCACTTGTCCAGGTCGTCCAGGAGCGCGTCGCGGGTTTCAATTTCGCCCACAGTGTCGGCGATGAGCGCGAGGCGTGCCTGGCGAGCGACCTCCTTGCCGAAGAAGTACGGATCCTCGGCCTCGGGCGTGTAGTTGGAGTCGTTCTTGAGCGAAAATTGGATCGCTGCGAGGTACTCGGGCTTGGAGATCGCTTGCGTCACGTCAAAGTCAATGCCAGGCAGGTTCTCGTGAAGCACCCACTTGCTTCCGAGCACCGCCGTCATGTTGGACTTGACCGTGCGGTGGCCGACCTGGGCGAGTACCTCAAACGAGGTCGCATTCTGCGTACTGAACGACGCCGCGTGGTGCGGGTTCGCCAGCATCAGCAGCTTCGCATCAGTATCAGCAGACGATGAGTTGAACGACTTGGTCGCCCACTCAAAGGTCACGAATCCGTCCAGGGCCTCGACGCTCGTGTTCACCGACGACGCCACGGGGTAGATGCTCGCGTGGGCGTCCAAGAGCGGGAGTGCATCCTGCGACGGGACGACCGCGATGCGGGCCGCGCCAGTGTAAAAATCCGTGTCCACGAGCCGCACGTTCGTCGGCGTCGTGATCTCGCCGCGCAGGTTGTACGGCCGGTAGTCCTTCTCGTTCGCGAACTGGAGCTGCAGCGTGCGCTCCTGGGCAAAGTAGAGCACCCACTTCTGCGCCACGAGTGCCTGCTCGGCGCCGTACACCTGCACGTCCAGCTCAAAGCGCTTGGCCGTCCACTTGTGCGTGTATGGGACCTTGGTGCTGTTGCTGTTGTCGAACTTGTCCACGGCCTCTTGATTCACAGCGAGCAGCGTTGCGTTCAGCTCGATCACGGGGATGAGCTTCTCGTACTCGACCGTAAAGTACGGCGAGCCGCGCACCAAGTACGCCGAGAACACGTGCTCCACATCTTCGTTCTTTGGAAGCTCGTCCTCGAAATGGTACTTGAGTGTCAAAGACAGTGGGTCAAAGGCCGCGATGCTGCGCGACGTGCTGTTGCCATCGCCGAGCAGGCGGTTGGTGCTCGACTGGTTCGCCTTTTGGCTATAGCCCGTGAAGCTCACGTCCGCATTAAAATACTCGGTGATGTTGCCGCTCGTCACGACGCGTCGTGAGTCGCCATACGAGAGGTCCAGGCGCTTGGGCAGACTGCGCACGGAGTACGGGCTCAGCGTGATTTGACCGCCGCCTAATGAGTGGTACACCACAAAGATCGCACAGTGTACTGTTACAAATCATCACAACATGCACCATACACCAACAGAGCCATCAAACATACCTGGATTCAAGCCGTGGTCGTCGCCCACGAGCAAGTTCGTCCAGAAGGCGTTCGTCGGGATCGCGCCAGCAAAGGCCGCGCGGTCGATGACCTTGGGCGGGATCGGGTGTTTACGCGAGACGAATGGCGGCAGCAACGTGAGCAACTCCGCGTCGTAATAGCTCTCACCGCCCGTGTTGCGCAGCTTGGGGGAGATGACATCGTCGCTGCTGTCGTCGTCGGCGCCAGCGAAGAGCCATCCGAGGCCCACGAGCGCCAGCGCGGCGAGCGGGAGCACCACGAAGAGCGCGCGGCGCGTGAAGCGCTGTTGGCGCTCAGAGGAGGAGGAGTTGCTGGTGGTGGCATTGCTCGCGAGCGGGTCCTGCAGCTTGGATGGCAGCAGCGGCGAGCTTTCCGTGGGCTTCGGGGCCATCGTGGCTGATTCGCGTCGCGAGTCGAAAATGACAATGTGGATCGCATTTTTGAGAGCGGAAACAAACAACCGTGGTTGTTTTTTCACCCAAAAACCCAAATTTTTGATGAGCGAGAACGCAGATGATTGGGCAGTAAATTCTACATTTGCATCTTATGATTGGTAGTAATTAAAATATACAGAATGACCAAAATATCTTGCTTTCAGTATAGAAACTGACAAATCTGTATGCTTTTCTCACCCAAACAAGAAACATACAACCTCGTCTGCTTTCATACTGAAAGCAAGATGTTCTGAAAAACTTGTTTATTACAGTTATTACCAATCAAAAGACGCAGATTCACGCATGATTTACCCAATCAGGTGCTGCGAGAGAGATTATTCCAAAGCTCAGATTTACATTTATTGAATATTATCCAATATTCTGCATTTTGTGAAACAACATTAGTGGATAGTAAAGGATATTTTGATATATGAACAATGTTGTTCAATGTTAAGTGTTTTGCCAGTTTTTTAAAGCTAAAAGTTGGATAATAACCAATATTTACAGTCTTCCTGATTTTTATGGAATCAAACTGGTTAAAATCTAGGATCTTTGTGCTGCTTGGATACGATTGCGACACTCTGATTGGCGCAAGTCTGATTCTTTGGTCCCACCCATGAAATTGCGTCATCCAACATGACGCAATTCGTTGTTTAATTTATGGTAATACACAGCTTACCTTACGACATTACCGTCAACATACGACACGGTACTTATTTTTGGTCATTATTGTCTTCGCTGCTCGTCCATACAAGCTGATATCTGAGCAAATTGGTTGATCATATAGAGCAGGAAAACGACATCCAAAACCAAGTACCTCTCCACATACAAACCCCAAGTACAAGGGGGCATTGAGCCTTCACGAAGGAGCCAAACAATGTATGCCAGAGAAACGAGGGTGGTCACCTGCTGTCATAGTGAACTTCGTAGGGATTACTGTTCTCTCATTCGCCATGTTGCTCTTTAAGTGGCAAGATCCAGCTCACACGGAAGCCATTGGACTCACAGCTCAATTATGAGCCTCGATACGGAGCAGCAGGTGGCAGAAGGGAACGTGGTCATCTATAGCCCTCAAACATCATTTCGCTAACGACGATGAAGGAGAACGAGTGTGCGATTTGGCTCGAGGATCGCGAGAGCAAAGAGCAATGGTGCGTGCTGTGGAAGAAAGGTTTGAATTTGCGTGTCGTCCAGAAACTGAGTCTCACTTGAGGATATTCTCTCTGTGCTTGCAGGTCAACTGGTCAGTTCGACTTCCACAAACTGTACAAGGCCCGAGCTGAGACTGTGATCCTTGGTGTGTCCTTAAGTGTACTTGTGCAAAGCTGTCGGAATTGAAGGCGGAGCGCGCCTCGCGTGCGAACAACGTGGGTCCTGCTTTCCTAGCTCAAGTCGAAAAGCGAGGGCTCTATTACGAGCTTGGATATTCCTACCAGCAATCTCTGTCCTAACATCTGGATTCTCTGCACCACGTAGGTATATTGACCAAGCGAAGCGAATCTGCTGGAACAGATCACGCGCTCACCCGATGCCCAGAGCTTCCGGCGTGACGCTGTGAGTACGACGTGGAAGAAATGAAAGCCAATAGCACAACACTCCAAGCAGCCTTAAGTCACCTGGAGCTCGTGCGTCAGCAGCGTGTCCTCGTCACTGGAGAAGTGGAACACGCCGTCCACGCTCTTGCCCGCGAGCACATGCGGCAGCCAAATGTGGTCGTCCGCCCACATCTTGTCGAACGGGATGTCACCGACCGCGTACCACTTCGGGTTCATCTCCTCGCTCTCCGAGGGTTCGCCTGCGAACTTTGCTGTCAAGAACACATGCACTTCCTGCAATTGCAATTGCATGATGGCATGCCACAGAATAACAACATGAGTATGAGAACAGGTATTGATTACCAGTAGAACGTAAAGCAGCCTACGTACCAGCACCTCCTTGCCGCCTTCAAACGTGAACAGCAGCACACCGCGAGGATCGAGGTCATGCTCGTGCACCGTCACATTCGCCTCTTCTTGGATCTCGCGCGCAGCGGCCGCGACGATGCTCGCGTCGCCCGGATCCACTTTGCCGCCAAAGCCGTTCCACTTGCCCATACCGAAGCCGCGCTTCTTCTCCCCAAGCAGCACTTCGACCACCTCATTGGCACCAAGTGCATCTGGAGGTGATGGTGATGATGTCAGTGCCGCATGCGTAGCGCGGGTGGCTGCGCGCTCGCGCACGATGAACGCGAGCGTCAGCACCTTGCGAGGAAGCGAGGAGAGCACCATCGTGTGATGCAAGTGTCTTTTTTGTTGGTCAAAAAAGCATCCACGTAATCTGTAACCTAGTGTAACCCCATACTATTCTATTGTTCGATCGTTCTTGCGAAAGCACTGGGTGAATGGGTCTTCAAGACTTTGTGACAGAGATTAGGTGGTTCGATTATTAACATAATTTTCGAAAACATCTTGTTTTCACTATGTGGATCCAAATGTATGTTAGAGATCTTAACCACCCACGTGGGTGATTGAGATCTCTAACAAGCAGACCCCTAGTCCTCACTTCCTCCATACAAAACAATAGCAGAGTGAAAGGGATTAGGGGTCTCTTGTTAATAATGGTAAGGAAGCTTCAATCTCTAGCCTACTCACTCATTCACCCAATCATCACCCAATAATCCAACACCCACAAAGTGGCTACATTTGTATGGTGTCCACGATGACATGTAGCTAGCAAACCGCAAAAGGCGTGGATGACCTGGATCACTTCGTACCGAGCGCCATGGCCTCATCTGGCTACGGCAATGGCTACGCGGTCAAGCAGGCACCAATGGCCATGGCATCGGAGGGCTATAGCAATAGTTACGGCAATCAGCACCAGAACGTCAGCAGCAGAGACGACTTCTACCAGCAGGCGGCCGTGAGCATGATCCACGCGCATCCGAACGACCCCGCGAGCTTCATCACCTAGTAGATATGCTGACGATCTTATAGTGAATGTCTGTACGGGCGAGTGTGTTGATGCGCCAGTGTGTGTTGTTTGGATGCAGCATGGGGGCCGTGGTGATCGTGGGCAATGTGCACGAAACGCACAATCAGCAGGTTGTGCGCAGTCACGACGAGGAGATCAACGTCAGCTGATCCGCTCAACACTGCGACCATCAGCGGCGTCCACCGGTGGGAGCAGTCACGACGCTTCAAACGGTGGCTGGCTTACCAGCTTGTTGCTAGTCAAAACCCAAAATAGAGTAGTCTCTGTAGCCTAATTTGATAACTAGTAGCGTATAATAGCCCATAGCAATGGATAAGTGATGAAAAAACGAATTTAACACATGTGCATACACCTAAAATGGCAGCAGAATGCAAGGTTCAACAGTTCCTTCTTCCAACCGGGGCAGCCATCATGGAGAGGCGATGGACTGGCTGCTCCTTGTCTCATTCCCTTTGCTGTATGTGCGTTCAAGTGGTCGGCCACTCGGCATTCGCCGCGATTGAAGAGCAAGTGACCCTGTGAGAGAGCTCGTGATGGCACCGCAAAACATAACGATCCCCAAGCTTTACATCAGTGAAGATGAAGAGCAGTGCACGCAAGACCAGCAGCCGTACGCGATGCTCAAGACCCCACGCAACGAGCTCGTTATGGAGGCGAGCGACGATACGACAGACGACACGGCCTCACACTCTGGCTCGGCAGGCGCCGCTGAGAAGTCAAGCCCAACGAGCTTCCGCTTTGTCAAGCTCTACCGGTTCGCGACACGATTCGATTTGCTGCTGCTGGGTGTGGGCATCTTCATGTCGATCCTGCGCGGTGCGATGAATCCGCTCGTTGCTTACGTCTTTGGCGACATCCTCAACGTGTTCACACAACTGCCGATCGATCAGTACGCGGTAAACCAAGCGGCGTACAAGTACTTGATCATCGCGACAGTCATGCTTGTGACAGAGTGCGTCGCGTACGTGACGTTCTACCACAGTGCTGAGCGACAGGTGAGGCAGCTGCGTGGCGCTGTGCTGCGTCACATGCTCTACTTGGACATCGCGTGGTACGACCAGAACGACGCGCTGCAGCTCTCGACGCGGCTCACGGACGACACGATCCGGATCAAAGACGGCATGGGCGACAAGCTCGGCGACGCGTTTCAGTCTGCGACGTGCTGCGTGGTTGGACTCGCGATCGGCTTCGCGAAAGGCTGGGACGTCGTGCTCGTAGTATTAAGTTTGGTGCCGTTCGTGGTCGTCGGCGTATGGTTGCTGTCCAAGAACCTTTCAGCTAAGGCAGAGATATCCCAGGCATTGTACGCCGAAGCAGGCGCGATCGCAGAGGAGACGATCGGCGCAATCCGCGCCATTGCATCGCTCAATGGCGAAAACCGCGCGCTGGCAATGTTCCAGGAGAAGACGAAGGCAGCTGAGCAGCTGAACATCAAGCTTGCGAGAGTCTCGTCTGTGGGATTTGCTGCGATTGCGGGTGTCATATGGGCTATCTACGGTATTGGGCTCTGGTACGGCGGCAAGAAGGTCTCGGGAGGCGACACAGATCCCGGGTCAGTGTTCACAGCGTGTGTGGTGCTCTTGATAGTTGCTGATGCTTTGGACCATCTTCAGTACAACGTCACTGTTGTTGCTGAGGCTACAAGAACGGCGCTGGCGCTGCTCCAGTGGCTAGACACCAAGCCAGCGATTGACACGTCCAAAGACGGCGACGGCATCATCCCGAGCTCGTGCAAAGGTGCCATTGAAGCTGTCGACGTCTGCTTTGCGTATCCGAGTCGCCCCGAAGCTCAGGTACTGAAGAGCTTTAGTATAAGCATTGCAAGTGGCGAAGCAGTCGCGTTCGTTGGCGCGAGTGGCGGTGGCAAGACCACGCTGGTGTCACTGCTCGAGCGGTTCTACGATCCGACGAGTGGTGCGCTGCTCCTCGATGGCCATGACATCAAGACGCTGAACGTGAAGTGGCTTCGGTCGCAAATCGGATTGATCTCTCAAGAACCTGTGCTGTTTGCTGCGACCGTCTTCGAGAACATTGCTGCAGGCGGTGGTGCTATCACTCACAACCAAGTGATTCGAGCTGCCAAGATGGCGAACGTCCACGAGTTCATCATGAGACTTCCCGGTCAGTACGCAACTGTGGTTGGCGATAGAGGCGTGATGCTCTCTAGCGGACAGAAGCAGCGCATTGCGATCGCACGCGCAATCGTGCGGCAGCCGAAGATCCTCATACTCGATGGAGCGACAAGCGCGTTCGACAGCGAGAGTGTGCACACTGTGCAGAGAGCGCTGATTACCTTGATGGCTGAGACGAAGATTACAACTTTGGTGGTCGCACATCAACTGAGCACGATTCGCCACGCGGACAAGATCTACGTGCTGCAAGGTGGCGCGATCGTGGAAAGCGGCAAGCACAGAGAGCTCATGCAGATGGAGAACGGGGTCTATCGAGGCATGTGTAGGACCCAAAAGCTCAACGGCCAGGATGAGCATTACGATGAATTCAATGGAGGTGACACCATGATCACGCAGCGAAACGTGCACAGCGAGGAACGTTGGAAAGTGCGAATGCAAGACGGCAGCGCTATGGAAATCAACGAGCTGCAAGAACAGCGAATCAACTTGACGGACATTGTGCGCTTCTCCAAGCCAGAGTGGAAGTACATCGCAGTCGGAGTAGTCAGCTCGGCATTTGGCGGCTTTGTGGTACCGGCCTTGGCTTTTGCTGTAAGCACCGCGGTTGCGTCAATCACGATCGAGTACACCCAATTCGCCCTGACCGAAGACCGCTCCCACTTAGACAAGCTGTACGCCGACTGTGTAGTGTACACTCTCCTGTTTATTGGCGTTGCAGCGGTGAGCGTGCTCTTGGAATGGCTAGAGCGGTTCTGCTTCACTGTTGCCGGGAACAAACTGGTGCGTCAGCTTCGGGATCAGAGTTTCAAAGCACTCTGCCGCCAGAACGTTGGCTCCTTCGACTTGAAAGAGCGCGCGAATGGCGCGTTCGTGGCAAACCTGATGCTCGATGCAACTCGAGTCGCGACTTTCACAGACGGGACCCTCGCGCAGTTGATCCGCGCCGTCTTTATGGTCATCGGGACACTGCTTGTCTCGTTCGTGCTTGGGAGCTGGGTCTTGACGCTTGTTGTGCTGGCGATTGTGCCTGCGGCCGTGCTCACTGAGATGCTCCACTACCGACCGACGGGCCGCGACGCTTTCATCGACCAGCGCGCCGAATCTGCCGTGCAGGTGCAGCTGGCAATACTGACGGAGATTCGAACGATCGCCGCGCTTGGCATGGAGGAAGTAGCGGCTGCAGAGTACTCGAAGCTCTTGCAAAAACCGATGCGGAAGAGACAGATGGAAGCACAGATCAGCGGCCTAGCTCTGGGCTTTGACTCGTTCGTGACGACTGCTGCACTGGCGCTCCTATTGTGGTATGGCGCCAAGCTGGTGGGTGACGGTCACATCACAATCACGCAAATGCTGCGTACCGAGTTCGCGATCGTGATGGCGATCGGGAACCTCACGGGGATCTCGTCACTCTTTGGTGACATTGTCGCGGCGCTTCAAGCAGGTTCTCGAATAGCGGCTTTGACGAAGCGAAAAGTCCCGGTCAGCGCCTTTGACAGCTCTGGGCTCACTCCTGCAACAATTTGCGGCAAGATCGAGTTCAAGGACGTCGAGTTCCGGTATCCAGCGCGGCCACAAGTGGCTGTGCTTACAAACTTTAGCTTGACGATCAACGCGGGTGGGACTGTGGCACTTTGTGGTCCAAGCGACGATGGCAAGAGCACGATCGTCTCGCTCATTCAGCGCCTTTACGACCCAGTGCGCGGCCAAGTGTTCCTGGATGGCGTCAACATCAAGGACCTGAACGTGAGATGGCTGCGAGCGCAAATTGGATACGTTGGAAACAAGCCGTCGCTCTTTGTTGGTACTATTGCGGATAACATCGCGTTCGGACTCGACACCAAGCCACCACACGAGCGAATCGAGGCCGCAGCAAAGATGGCGAACGCGCACGATTTCATCTCGCAGTTCCCAGACGGCTACGAGACTCAACTCGGCATGATTAGCGAGCAGCTGACTGGCGGTCAGAAGCAGCGCATCGCCATCGCTCGCGCGATTCTCAAGGACCCCGCAGTACTGTTTTTCGACGACATCACCAGCGCGCTCGACGTGAAGTGTGAGAAGGCTGTACAGAACGTACTCGAGACGGTTCTGGCACTCGGGCGCCAGCGCACGACGATCCTCATCGGTCACCACCAATCGTCGACAATCCAGAACGTGGACAAAATTTGTGTCATGAACGACAGCGGCACAATCGTGGAGCAAGGCACGCACACCGACCTGCTTCAAGCAAACGGACTCTACGCGCAGCTCGCGAATGCACCGGAGTTGTAACAGAAAACGTTGTAGCTACACGAGTAGTTAGTAAAAAGATACTGATGAGTAGAATCAGTACACAGTGCGAGTGATTTTGAAATGAACTATGAAGATTCTGCATGGGATCAAAGCATTTTGGTGTGGGACGAATTCTCTGGATTTAAATCGATTTAAGTCAGGATCTCGAAATGCCACCTCCTGCTGTATCTGCAGAAGCCATCTATCAACATACGACTGTGATGTTGCTGAAGGGAACTGCCGAAGATGTTGCTTGTCCATGTGTGTCGTTTAGTCCTTGATCACTCTGAGGTGCACGAGGAATGAGCTTTGTTCAATTAGGTTCAATTCGATTTGAGTGAAAAACAAAAAAACGGTGTTTGATGTGCCAACACAAAACAGTTTCCGTCTTAGAATGCCAAATGAAGGTTGGTCTGTTGAAAGTGACCACATCCACCGCATTGACTCCATTGCGATGGATGCCCTCTTTGTAAGCCAAAGTGCAATGCAGGAGCACATGTTGACTTGGTTCATTTGAGTCGAGGCTGGATTCTCGTTCAAATTTATTGTTTAGAAAACAATCCAGAGCTTCTCAAGGTATTCGGCAATCGCCCAACAAATCAAATCATTTTGACCGCTCAGCAAAATCGTGGGTTTGGACGCCTGGCATGGGCGAGTACTCTAGTCATCTACCTCTGCAACTTTCTCGACTGACGCAGCGGCTAAGTGTGTGACGAGACGGTGCTACAGAGTGAGCTACTGATCAAGAATACCAGCAGAACAGAAAAATTTCGCCATTACCTATAGAGTCGATGGACCAAGTCCAGGCGGCCAAGTCGAAGGCTGTAAGCGGCCAGTGAGCACAGCGCGCAGGAAACGCGAGGCTGAGCTTCTCGTACCGGCTCTATTTGTGAAACGCGATATTTCCTGGAAAGCTTCTGTCGTTGGACGACACCTTCAGCACAGAAGCGGCCAGCTTGGCGTGAACTTCAGCGTTGGTTTTGAGCGGATCCGTGCGTGAGCGCGTGGTTCATTTCCAAATCAACCGAGCACAGCGAACCTGCTCAAGAGATCGCTCGTTCTCTATCTCACAGACCACGACGATCGACCCGTCGAGCAACGAGTACGTCAACTGCACATACCGCCTTTATGTCTCTATTGCTTAACTGTGTCAGAATCTCACTGTTCTCTCATTGTGTCTTCCACCTCAGTGTGTACATGATCGTCGCGCTCATGCTCTGCTACATGGCGCTTTTATTAATAAGAACACGCACAAGCGCATCATCGCCGGTGACTCTAAGCTCAATAACTTCCTCGCCAATGTACGACTTTCGCTGTCTGCGCATAAATAAGTACGTACCTATTTTGCACGACACTGACTGACTGATACTCTCGTATTCCTTCCAGAGCCTGCAACCGCTGGTGGATCGCTACACGCCGGCATGATGGACGAACAGCCACATCCAGATCGTGCTCACGTTCTTCGTGCCGCAGGCAAGCATCAAGTACGAGCGCGAGGTGCTGCAGCTGCGCGACGGCGGCCACACGTCGCTCGACTGGGTGATCGAGGCCTCGGGTCCGGGTTCCAAGGACGGCAAGCCGCTGCAGCATGACTCGCCGATCGTCGTGGTCCTCCACGGACTCACGGGTTGCAGCGACGCCATGCGCTCGCTCTGTGCTGAAGCTCTGGCTCACGGCTACCGACCCGTGGTCTTCAACAAGCGCGGCCACGGCGGTATGACGCTCGCGACGCCCAAGCTCCAGGAGTTTGGCTGCGTGGACGACCTGAACCAGGCCATCGATCGAATCCAGAAGTTGTACCCAGTCAGCAAGCTCTACGGTGTCGGCTTCTCCGCTGGCGTGGGCCTGCTGAGTTCGTACCTGGGTAAGATGGGAGACACGGCTCGCCTGGACACCGTCGTGTTCATCTCGCCAGGCTTTGACGCGTACGACCCCTTCTCCCAAGGTGGCATGCACAGTGTACGGCTTCCTCATGACCTTGGCGTTTAAGAACCTGCTGTACCGTCATAAGGAGCAGCTCACAAGCGTGATCGACGTCCCACACGCCCTGCGCTCTTCGAGCATTCACGAGCTCGACGAGCGCGTGGAGCTCAAGATGCACAGCTACAAGGAGGTCGCGATGGAGTACCTCGACGGTATCCGACAGTTCGCGCTCCAGCAGCAGTAGACAAGACCTCCTGACTTGTACTCCATGTATTTTACCTACCTCCATCGACGGTGACAAAGGGAATCACCGCACGGACTTTGATTAACAAGCACACATAATTTACTCTGTTCTCATATTCGCATCATGGATAATGTTCAACGTGTTTTCTTTCACACACAGAAACAAAGATCATTACCACCACCAATCTGAGCTTGGTGCCGGCATGGATGGTGTTTGTGGTTGAAGGCGTTCGTGCGGAATAAACTGTGCCGAACGTGGAGATTGTGGTAGATAAGGAGCGACGTCGTCTCTTCACTTGAATCGATACTTCTTGCAGTCGTAGATGGGAATACCAAGTTTCAACTGGCAGCTCGTTTCAACACCCAGTTGACGTCACCATTGCACACACGTAATGCATTCATTATCAATCAGCAAAGTTAACATCGTCGACATGTACACCACACAACTCTCCTCATCTCCTTTGTTCACATCGCCTCATCCATCTAGATGAACTCGCACGCGACGCGGAGCTTGCCGGCCTTGAGGTTGCCGAGCGAGCCGGCTCGTCGCGGCGTGGCCGTCTCAGGCGTCGCTAGGTCCTTCATCTCTGCATCATCATCGCCATCGATCTCCTCTGGCTCTGCCACCGACGAGGACACCAGCTCGATCTTAACGTTCAGGTACCCGATGGCATCGCCCAAGTCGTCGCCCTTCTCCGTGATCTTGAGCTTCTCTACCACCACCGCACCAGCGCCAGCCATCGACAGGTCCAGCGCCTTGAACGCGCGGCCCAGACGCTCGTCGTGCAGCATACTCTTGTCCTTGAGCGACAGGATGAGCGACGGCGGCATCTTCCCATCGGCCGCAAACTCCTTGCTCGAGAACGGGAACGTAAACGTCTCATTCCACTCGGCGCTGCCGATGTAATGCTTCTTCTCGCCCGTGACGAACTTGATCTTGGCCGTGTTCGTGCGGTTCACGTTTGCGCCCACGTGGATCGAGATGTATGGCGTGATGTTGGGCGTGCTGCTCACCAAGTTGCCCAGACCGAGCATGCCGCCGCCGCTCGAGCTCGTCGTCTTCAAGTCCTCAAGGCTGACGATCGTCACGATCACCTGGAAGTCGTTCTCAGCCGCGCGCAACTTGTTGACCGAGCCGCCGATCGACAGCAGCGCCGACCCGCCACGCGGCGACTTGGACACCAGCAGGTCGTACTCCTTCTCCTTCACCTGGTGGCTCACGTTCTTCTTCGTGTTGTCTGGCTTGACACCCGTCTTGACCCACTCGGCCAGGTTCGACGCGTGCTCGGGTGGTTTAAAGTCATCCTGCAGCTGCGCCATCGACAGGATGCACTTGCCAATCGTCTTGTCGATCGCGCCGCCGTACGAGTCCTTCACCACGAGCTGCAGCTCCTGCTCCTTGCCCGAGATCTCCACCTGTGTCTTCTCCTGCCACACTGGGTTCAAAGTGTTGTACAGCACGCGCGTCTTCAGGACCACCTTGTCGTCCACGCGCACCACGCATAGAGGGTCGCACGAGTCGTCCGACAGCAGGCCGTTCGCGCCAATCACCTCCAGCAGCAAGCGGCTCGGCTTGTAGTGCGACGCGTCGAACTCCGCGATGATCTTGTTGTTCACGATCTGCTTGGGCATGCGGCGACGTCCACCGAATGGCGAGCGATCCACGACCGTCGACTGCACACCCAGTGCAAGGCTGTGCGACGTCGACGTCAGGCGCTTGAGCAGTACGACGCCCGGACCAGCGATACCAGACACCGTACCCTGCACGAGCCCCGTTACGCCGCCGCGCATGGCACCCTGCACTGGTTTGGTGAAGATGCCCGTGAGCCCCTTGCCAAAGTCCTTGGCGAACTGGATGCCGCCGTCAAGAGGCGCGATGCCCGTGGGGCTCTCATTCTCCTTCTCGTTCCCGCTCGCAGTCTTCTCGTCCTCGTCCGCAAATTCGCCCACGAAGCGGTCGAGCGAGCCCGTGATCTTCGCCACGGTCGACGCGCCAGACTTGACGATTGTCTTGCCCAGCACCTTGACGCCCTCACCTCGCGTCTGCGAGTCGCCGAGCACCTCGCCCTTCGTGATCTTCAGGAACTGCATCACGCCGGAGCCCAGGTCCTCGACCAGACCGATCGGGTTGCCGATGATATCGGCACTGCCCACCAAACGGTACGCCTGCATCACGCCCTGGCGAATGTAGTTCTGCATCAGCTGGTTCTGCAGACGCTGCTTCGTCGAGAAGCAGCGAGCGATCATGATTTCGTTGAAGCTCAGCGTGGGCGAGCCGCTCAGGTTCGAGCCCACGAGGCCGATCACTTGGCTCAGGAACCCAAAGATGACCGAGCGACCGTTGCCGCCAGTGGACGACACAATGTCCTTGCGCGTGATCGAGTACTCGAGATCGATCGTGATCGCATGAATGCGCAGCATGTCAAAGTACACCAGATCGTGCATGATGTTGCCGTCAGCAGTCAGCTGCATGATCGGCACTGGCGGCACGCGCCGGTTCAGACTCTGCTCGAGCGTGTGCGCCGATCGGTTCGACACCGTCGTGTCAGACACGAGGTACGGCTCCAGCAACTTCACGAGGTTCACCAAGTAGTCCACGTCCACCTTGAGCGAGAAGCTGTTCAGGTCGAACTCGAGCAGCTTGTACGTGCCGACCTTTGCAGCAAGATCGGCGTCGAGTACCAGTCGCAGCAGCGGCTTGGGGTCTCTGCCCACAGCCTTGTCACTGTAGCCAGCGTCGATCGGGTTCAGGATCACCGGGAACTTGGCGGTCGTGAGCATGTCGTCCAACTGGAGGTTGAAGATCGAGAAGACCCACTGCAGCGACGACGGGACCTTCTGGATCTGAAGCACATCCAGAGACGCAAAGAAGACTTCTTGCGGGTAGCCATCGAAGAGCGAGAGACCGAAACCCGCGAGGCGGATGTCGAACGACGACGCGTACAGCATCTTGCGCTGCTGGAACTCGTTCTCGAACTGCGCCTCCTGGTTCTCCAGACGGTTCATCTCCAGCTCCTTCTCCATGAACTTGAACACGCGCGTGCTTTCGTCCACCACGATCTGCACCACGAGCTCGAACTTCTTCTTGATCACCGACTTGTCACCGCCCTCGGACGCCAGTTCAATCGAAATCGGGTCGTGGTACCCAACGTAGTCAATGTCGTACTTCTTCGTCTTCGCTTGTGGTGCATCTCGGTGGGAAACGCGAACTTCGACATTGCGATCCTTCGAGAGTGGGTTGTACCACGCAAAGGAGCACCACTCACCAGGCTTGATTGTGATGTCCATCTCCTTGTCCGCTCGCTTGAACAGCGATGATTCACCCAGCTGCGCACAGTCAATGGTGAACGGCGTGTAGTTCTCGATGCGGTATGGCGGAGCGCTCGAGACGTCACTCAGGATCACGTACACGTACATGTCGATCACTTGCACACTCGCCTGACAAATGATTTCCTTCTGGCGGGACGGTGAGTACATCTGGACGTGCAAGTCGCCAGCAGCGTTGATCGGGATCGAGAACGACCACTTCTCAGCAGCTTCGCCGGCCCATTCCTCCGAGAACGACACCGAGATGAACTTCTGGCACTTGCTCAACTCCTCATTCTTCTTCAGAGGCGCAAAGTGGTACAGAGGGGTCGTTTCGCCATCCTCAAGCTCCACTCGGAACGCCTGCACGTCTGCAACACTGCGCTTCTGGAATAGATCGGTCACCTTCTCCACGTCGCCTTCAGTGCTGCCGAAGCTCTGCATGAACAGCTTCTCCTTCGTTCGGTTCTGAACAAAGAAGCGAGGACTGAGAGTCAAGCCCACGCCCTGCTCGAACATGCCGAAGAGACCTTCCACTTTGACGGCGAAGACCGCTGGGCCGCACACGAACTCGCCGACCGTGTTAATCGTGGTCGTGTTCATAGGCTCCGACCACGTGCCGTTCTTGACTGCATCCTCGGAGATCGGGGACGACCGGAACGACGTCTCGCAGATCTTTCCAAGCGAATCCCAGGCCGCAGGACGCTTGTTGGTCGACGCAAGTGGCTTCAGGCTCAGACGGTTGTTCTCCAAAGAGGTGATGATCGGGTGGTTGAAGTCGCCAGGAATCTCGAGAGGACCGAACGAGCTCGGCTTTGCACCTGGCACAGTCGACGCCAGCGCAAAGTCGAACGACGTGCTGTTCATGATCCAGTACGGGCTGGAGAAACGCACCAGGCGTGGCAGACTCGGCAGCGACAGGCGATCGACGCTGAACTGTGCTCCACCAGCGACAGTCACCACCTCGCGAGCAATGGAGAATTGCTCAATTGGCGCGTGAATCGCCATCAGCATGGCCTTCGACCACGGAGAAGCAGCACCCTTAATCTCACCAATCGAATCAGTCATCAGACGGATCGAGATGTACCCTGGGGTAAGGCACGACACGCCAGCGATCTCAGTGTCCTGGCCCGATTCCACAGAGCCAGTGAACACGATGTCGGTCTCAGTTGGTTCCTCCATATCGCGAAGCAGTTTGTCGAGTCTCGAGAACTCAGCATTCACGTTTTTGGCCGAGTTCACCTTGTACTCGATGAAGCGGTACTCAATCTTGTACGGCAGCGAGTTGCGCACAACGAACGGCGGAAGCAGCGAGACCTCCCACTCAAAGTGGGTGCGCAAGTGCCAGCGACGAACGAGCATGTTCGGAGCGATCTGCTTAAGAATCTTCGTGCAGCTCTCCTCCGTTTCACCATACACAATGGTACCTCCGCGGCGCTGCAGCTTGGTCGCTTCACGGTTCTTCTCGTACTCATTCAGCTCGTCAATTGCCGAGCTGGAAGTCAAGAGGTCGTTGTTCAACGACGCCTTGATTACCCACTGTTCAAAGTGCTCTGGGCGCGCGTACAGCTCAGTCATGCCCATGAGCAGCGAGACCGGCAGCGACAGGCGCTCGTTCGGACGCAGCGTGAATACTTGCGAAGTGACAGACTCGTGGTCTTCGCTTCCGAGCACCAAATACTTGACTTGGTACACTTGCGAGCTGTGGTTGCAGAAGTACAAGTTCGACTTGAACACCAAGCGCTGCTTCATCGGGTCTTCCAGACGGCAGAACGCGGTCACGAACATCGTCGACGGAGGCACATCGCCGTTCATAACTGGAAGGTTAATGCTGCCAAACGAAGGGAGCTCAAACTTGCCCTTCGTTTCGCCCCACTGCACAATCTTCACACTGTCCAGAGTCGCCTTTCCGTCCATGAGAGCGCTCTTCTTGATGTACACGCGATCATTCGTGTCGACCACGATCTCATCTGGCTCGCCATTCAGCTGCAGCGACAGCTTGCAGCCGGTGAAGTTTTGCACCAAGCAGTCCGCGTCCTTCTCCGGTCGTGCAGTCAGCGCAGTGTGAACACCTTCTTGGTGCTGCTGCAGAGCAGTCTGCTCCGCCTCGCCGTCGAGCACGTCCATCAGAATACGATACGTCTTCAAGAGACCCGGCGTCACGTTGATCTGGAAACGCTTCGCAGCTTCGACCAACATGGAGAAGCCGTTCTCGCCTTCGACGGAGTCCAGGCCAGCAGCGAGTTCCCAGGGCTCAATCACGCTTTCCATATCAGACGCAAGCTCGTTGTAACACGACGCAGACAGGTGAACGCCGAAGAGAGCGGTCCAGGCAGACGTTCCAGACGTCGCAAGTCCCACCCAGTCCACAGAGCAAGTCTCATCAATGTCCTTGCCCGACAACTCCACGGATACCGTGACATCTTGGATGTTAAAGTCCCCGCGGCAGTATCGCGCCGGCAACTCAGGGTCCGTCAGCACGAAGTGCAGGTTACCAAGTTGCAAGTCCGTGGTGAACTTGAGTTCCTTCTTAGCCGGGCCCGACTGCTGAGCCAGCTGCACCAGCTGCTCGGTCTCGTTGAGCGCAGCGCTGAAGATGCCGTCGCGCTTCTTCTTCGCGATGACTCGCGCAGCGCTCTGGTACTCGCTGATGCCACCGCAGTGCGTGAACGACTGCACCAACCACGTCGTGATCACAGCTTCACGCTCCTTCTCGTCAATGGTCGGGACGACAAACGATTCCCAGCAGAACTGAGCCGATTCGTAGTTCTTCAACAGGCGAACAAGCTTCTTTTGCACGTCAAGAGGCGACTGAGTACCGAAAGTGTGGTTCACAACACGTGTTTCGCTCTCAAACAGGTCCCAGAATCGCGCTTGGACGTTCGGCTTCTGCATGAACTCCTGGAACTGAGCAACGCTCGTGATCTTGGTGTCACACAGGGTCTCAAGCACTTCGTTCGAGCAATATTCGCCACCACGAAGGTTTAGGAAGCCGTTCAAGGCACTCGTACCATCGTACTCACCGATGCCTGACGCGCCGTTCGTCGCGAGCAGGTCGTCACGTAGGAACGTACGAAGTTCATCGAACTCTAGGTATCCATTGCCATCGCGATCGATCTCTTTGAACAACACGCGAACAAAGTACTCCAGCTCGCTCTCCAACAGCGAGTCACCGACCTTCACGCGACGCAGGAGCATCAGAAGCTCGCCGAGCTCAATCTGGCCGTTGTGGTTCTCGTCAATGTCTTCAAAGAGGCGGCGCATGCGGGCCAAGATGACATCCAACTCGGCCTGGCGGCGCAATTCGTCTTGCTTCAGTTTGCTCTCGAGCTTCAGTTGCGCTTGCTCAGCAGTCGTCAGCTGCATCGCTCCCAGCGACTGTAGGCACGAAGCCACAAGCGCCAGACTCAGGTCCGAGAACGCGAACACGAAATCCGGCATCTTCATCGACACCTTCTGGTGGCACAGGTAGCGGTTCGCAGCGTCTTGCTCGAGCAAAAAGTTGACCGAGAAACTCGTTGGCACCAAAAGCGCTTCGTAGTCCTCGACACCTTCAATGTAACGCGCGAGTATGCCAATGTTAGTGGCATTGAGCGCCACAGATTCATGGGTCTTCGTGCTTTCCACTTTCACACTCAGACTGAGCGGGAGATCCACGCGGCAGTTGATCACTGACTCATTGCGAGACGAACCCAGGTCGACGTCCGAGTAGAACGTCTTGGCGAACGAGCGCGACGGCGTCAACACGATGTGGCAGTCGTCCATGGCGACGTTCAGCTGGAGCTCCTTGCCGCCCAGCAAACTGAATGGCGCCATCGACACGTCCGCAGTCTTGCTCTCATCCTCCGACTTGACCACGAGCGCTTCAGCGTTGTATTGCTCCACCGTGCTGATCGATTCAAGCGCAGGGTGCGCAGCAGCCATTGCCTGGCTCGTACTCGTGCTCAGGCGGTCGACGCTCATTAAGAAGTACTCCAGCGCGTCAGCAGCAGCGATGATGTTCAGGTGGCTCAAACACGCCTCCACGGATTGCTTGCCGCTCTTGTACTGAACAACGTGAGCAGTCAGCACTTGCGGTCGCGTCAACGGGTCCAACTGCGCTGCGATCTTGCTGAAGTCCGCAAAGATGAGCTTGGACACAGGCGACGCCACTGGACTCATGGCCGACGACGTCTTGTTCACAACAAAGAGGATGTGCTCCAGCGCCATTTCAATGTCCTGGCTGCGCTTGTCGTCGCCATCTGGGACCGCGAAGGTGACCAGGTTGACACCGAAGCTCGAGAACACAAACTCGGCCACCTGGGCGTTCTTCTCCACGAAACCGACGCTGAGACTCTCGAGACGAAGCGCGATTTGCATCGAGCCGAACTGGATGTTCTCAGGCTTGGCTGCGAGTTCTTGCGCGATAGCATTGAACTCGGTCAGCGATAACTCTTCTTGGCCATTGCGGAAGTAGCTCGCGAGTCCGAGCGCACGGCTTTGGAGCTTCAAAATCTCGTTCAGCGAAAGCGTTCCTTC
Organism: Globisporangium alternatum; assembly: GCA_023334315.1. Lineage (NCBI taxonomy): Eukaryota > Oomycota > Peronosporomycetes > Pythiales > Pythiaceae > Globisporangium > Globisporangium alternatum. Next base: position 2,058 of record JAASGT010000223.1, on the reverse strand, counting down.
GATCTCCAGCAGCTTTGCCGAGCGACTCTTCTTCTCGTCCGCTGACAACTTGGCATTCGCGTCCACCTTGCCGACGTTCTCCAAGTAAAACGCACGGTCATCGGCAGAGAGGTCCTTCGACGCCGTCGTCTTGTCGAACTCATGCAGGCGAATCGACTTCACGAGCGTCTGGTGGTCCAAGTATGGCACGTAGAGGTCGCCCAGGACGCTCGTGAGCATCTCGCGCGAGAGCGTCACGCGGCTCGTGCCAGCCAAGATCAGCTCCACGTGGCACAGGCGCTTAGCGAGAGGGATCGGCGCAATGTTCTCAACGATGCCGAGAACGCGCGCCATGGGTGGTACTTCCACCTTCAGCTCCACTTCTGGGAGATTCAGCAGAGCCACCGCACCTTCTACGGGTCCGCTCTTGAGATTGTCTTTCTCGGTTTCTTCTTCAGTGTTAGGGTCGACCTTCTCAGCGTACACGCCAAAGTCCTTCAGGCGGATCGTGTACTGCACGCGGATGTCTTCCGACGTGAGCACGAGCTCTAGGGCTTGTTGCGAGTTCTCGTGCTTGACCAACGTGGACAGGTCCAACGCGTTCAAGCTGAGCGTCACACGCGTAGGCAGCGGAGAGACGCCGCCGGCTTTCACGCCAGTGGTGATAGTAGGCGCAATGTCGCTGGTCACGTTCACCTTGACGTTCGTGATCTTCACTTCGACTTGCGCCATGACGAGCTGCACGACGCGGTCCTTGAACGAGAACGCCTTGGGCGCCTCACCGGTGGTGGGCGTAGGCTGGGCAGCTCGTTGCTCTTGTTTCATTTTCTCCGCCACGAGGCGGTTGATCCACCCGGTGGCTTCGTTCAGCTTCATCGTGACCGCGTCCTGCACTTGGAAGACACCATCGACGTTCGGGTCCGTGATGACGGCATCCACTTCGACGTTCTCAGCTTCCACCACAACCTTCCACGTCGTCGCGAGGTGCACCGTGAGCTTCTGGATCTCGACGGCGCGGAGCACGAGCGGCGCGACGCCCTGCTTGGCGAACGCGAGCGTCTTGAGGAACTCAAGCGCGAGCTTGACGAAGAAGAGCGAGATCGTGACGCCGCTCGGCGCATTCGCGCGGTCCTCCCACGCGCCAAGGGCGTACTCGACCTTGAGGCACGGCTGCAGGTACGCGGACGCGAAGCGGTTGATCAGGCTCGAGAGCAGCGGGAAGACCGTGAGGCGCGCGAGCGACGGCACCACGCAGAACGACAGCGGCACCAGCACCGACACGAGTGCCACGAGGAGAAACATGATCACGCCGCGGCCCGCCGTCGTAGTGTCCTTTTCTTCTTCTTCTGCTTGCTTGTCGGGGGCGAGAAGATTTTGAGACTGAGTGAGGGCTGTGGTCACTTGGGTACCAACCACAGATGGCAGACAGGGAGGAATGTTGCGCGAAGGTAGCCAAATCACTTCAAGCGGCAGTTGCTCATGTCCCGCGGCAACCGAAGCCTGGGTTTACAGACTGTAGTACTGGTCAGCTCGAAAAAGTTTATATATCAAATGGCTTGAAATAGGTTCTTATTTTTGTTCTCATTTGAGGCAACGACATAGCTAAAGCCAGGTGGGATGTGTAATGACTTGCTGGCATTAAAAAGAAGAGATCTTACAGAGCATCAAGGGATGTTTGTGACTACAATCGCACACCGTAGCGATAAACTGAGGTAGTCTCGTTGCTGCTCCTCACGCTACGTTAATGGCTGCGCGCTCATGTGCACTTTTTGTGGTTGGGTACATTGCCTTTTAAAATTAGTATGAATTGATAGAGGCTCTGATTTATTCATCACTTTGGTACAAAACCAGTATAAATGCCTTCATTTCTGGTAGTTTGGATAAAAAGTAAAGTCATACAAAAACCAAGACGTTGTCAAAACTGGATAAAATTCTAGATATGGATGAATATCATCGTTTATCCGACCTCACTTAAGTTTTGTATACGCTGGATAGACCAATCAGGTGATTTTCAGCGATAAAAACCAATCAAAAATGAAACTGGGATCAAAATTGACCAATTATAGCCGTCAGGGCTAG
>JAASGT010000222.1:0-37353 GCA_023334315.1 Globisporangium alternatum | reverse complement strand
TCGAGCTTGGGTGCCCAGAGAAGCCTACTCCGAGGTTGTCAGGTGCGCTAGGTTTACTTAGTGTATCGACCCGAAAGAGGTCGCTTACGTAGTCGTGTTGGTACTGTAGTAGCTCATGGTAAGTTGACGATCTGAGGCGAGGTGAAATAATGTATGCTGCTGACTATTGTGAAGATGGCTACATTTTCTGAGTTGCGGTCTCGAAAATGGCTACATTTCAATAGTCGACCGACATACATGAGACAATTCCTCACATCATTCTATAAGCTAAAATAGCCAGGTGGTTGTCCATTGCTGCTGGTGGCTTTGCTGATTCTATGCGTCTCAACGGCTTGACGACTCTGTAGAGACCGAGAGGGCGTTTGTGTGGGTCTCCTCATTGTGCTAGTGCTTGCAGGAAATCGGACTCGGTACTTGCGCATCGCCAAGCGGCTTCTTGGGCTGCGGACTCTGTCGCTGCCGCTGCCGCCAGCTCTGGTAGTCGTACTCGACGTTGCCCAGCAGCAACAACAGCTCGTTCTCGCTCTTGTGCGTGTAGATGCGGCGAAGAATACGGATCCACCAAACGCCGAGCGTGAACTCCCGACTGAAGAAGAACGGTGCGACGAAGAACCGCACGGCGTGATTCCCAATTCTGCTGTCGAATATGAGCCGATTCTGGAGTTCCCAGCGATTCTGCACCAGAATCCCATAGAGAAGCACGCATTTCACTGCGCCGTTGAGCAACATGATCGGCGCTGCGAACCAAGTTCTCCAGCCGAGGCGCTCACGCATCACAGGCGTGAGGGCGTCCGAGATTAGTACGCCCTGCAGCCACAAGAAGTACCCAAGGACGCCGCAGCAGCCGGTCCAGTTCCAGTAGAGCATGTCACAGAGACTCACGTGTGCGAATACGAGCTGAACGTAGAGGAACAGGAAGTCGAAGGACGTACAGAGTCGGTGGAGGATCTGCTTCTGCAGAAAACACGAGAGCCAGAGCCAGAAGACCAGCGTGGCGCCGAGTCCGAGCACTGCCAAGATCGCTGCTGCTTGTGGGTGCCTCTCAGTTGCTCCAGGGTGCATTGTAATCGCTAACAGCACTGCCCCAACGGCCCCACACAGGTAGAACGCTCTCAGCTGCGAGAGTTTTGCTGCCAAATTGTACGAACTGACGCGTGGGTACAGTGTGTTTGCGGCCTCGAACATCACTGGAACACTGACGAACTGCAGCTGCAAGAGTTGTTTGCCGCCTGCACTCTCCACCACGACCATCGATCGTGAGGGTGTCAGCTGAGGGACGAGCGGTGGAAGCACAGCTGACTGATGGTAATGCGCACGTAGTGTGATTCGACATCTATACCCAGTGGATCTCACCCAGGTGGACGCTCGCTTGACGCTCTTGAGTGCCTCGTACTTGCGATAGGACAAGCGGATGACGAGTGCGATCATCGTCGCCATGGTGTTTACAAGGATGTCCTTCTGCGAGAGCGTCTTGTCGTTGATTTGCAGGAGATCCTGCGAGTTTCCCTCGTCGATTATGTCGAGCGAGACACCGACGCCCAGCGCAAATAGGAAGAACGAGGACGCAACCGCTGTCCGCGCAACGTTCTGTGCGTTCTGAAAGTACGTCTCGATGAGCAGCATGTTGACAAAGTCGATGAAGCACGGCGGCAGGATCAGCGCGCGAGTGTCCTTCAGGTACCAGGCGAATGCACCAGTCCAGATCGCAGCGTTCAGCAGCAGGAACCAGAACTCAAAGGTCGCAATGAGCACCTTCACGTACTCGTATCGCAGCGCAAAGATCACTTGGAAAACGATCGGGATCTGCAGCGCGCAGGTGATCGGCCCTAGCACTCTTCCTACACTTGCGGGGCCGAAGATCACGACGAAGCGCAGCACAAAGCCGACTTTGTACATGGGAAACAGTACGTAGCGGGTCTTGAGGATCACAAAGTTGAAGATCTGGATCTGCTTGGCGCTGAGCACGCGCTGCTTGATCGTCATCACTGGGTCGAACGCGGGCTGCGGCTTACTCGGGACGATCTCGTAGCCGAGTAGCAGGTGCTGCTCTGGCTGAGGGTCTGGTGGCGCCGGGTGGATCATGAACTCCGATAGGAGGACCGAGGCATGTCGGTATTGAGGATGCTCGCTTGGTGAAGTGGCAGGTTGCGCTGTGCTCAGCTTAGGCGGTGTTAGCTCAGCTTCTCCTAAGAATATGCAGAAGGGCCGCCGACCAGAAAGTTAGGCGCCGAGTCGCTCTATTTTAGCCTCGTTACGTGTCAATGTGGGATGCAAGTGTAGCCATCCACCAAATGAGTACAGTTTATGTGAACACTGTGTAGCACAAAAGTGTTGGCATGATGTTGAAGTGCTCACAAAAACGAAGATGCAAATGGAGGCTGATATAGCTTTGCTGACCACAGTACTGTACACGTTTTCCAATAAACAATACTTCACGCCAGCCTGAGAACGACGGGATCGGCAGCGAGCCAAAGTTGATGCGCTTGGCATCTACAGACAGCCACGAAGGCGTCGTCAGTACTCCTCGAGCTTTCAATGGGAACCCGGGCTTCGCTTCCTTTTAGCTCGCTGTCGAAGCACACGGGTTACGCCTCAGGCAAGGGATGATGCGCCGTCCGTCGGCAGCAAATCCCAGATCGCCTTCAGGTCAGGCGACACATCATAGCATCCAAAGAAAGCAAATCGCTCGTGAAAGCGTTGGTGACGTCACAGATTTCTTATCCGCAAGAAGGTTCATGTTCCCGCACAGAGGAATTTTTTGCTTGGGCATGTTGACGCGCACTGTGGACCCCTCAAATGATCATCATGAAGGGACACGACACGACGCGAGAGCAGGGACGATGGTGGTCTCATTTCGTCCTCATTGCATTGAAGTTTCCTTCCTCATGCTACTGTCCACAAGGCTAGCAATCCGAGATTTGCTCCGATGCATCGACTTCGAGTGAACGAACACGCAGGAACGAGTCGTTGGTCCATCGAGCTGCAAGGCTCTGTCGACCCGTCAACACGTGCGTGCGTCCGTCCGTCCGTCGGAATGAGAAAGAAGGCAGAAGTTGTTCAGTGTGCCAACATAATGCGCTACAGCCTTAGTGATTGCACACGCAGCTTGTTTGCAGACAAATCACTCTTGTCTTTCAATCATGCAGACCACCAAATCAGCTTGCACGCGCGCCAGCTTTCCCACAATACTTGACTTTGTGTGCGTACCTCATCATCCATCAAACGAGCAAAGTGCGTGCGTGTGCTATCGAGGTGTTTGACCTCGGGGATCGATGTTCGGATCGTGAACTGGAGGTCTTACCGATCCATCGACCAACCAATCGGGCGCACTACATCGTTCGTGTCCAGTACCGTGGTGTAGCCTCCTTACCCACCGCCATAGGACGACGAAACAATCAGTTAGCGATGGGAACCAGAGTTGACTCCAATCCTGCGGGGTGAAGAGCTCTACAGATTCAATTTGCAGCTCCGCTTGGAGGAACAGGAAGTGATGACGAAGCTCTGGTTGAACGTACTGTACGCCTGAATGCGGCCCGGAGCACGTATGCAACAGCAGCACAGATACAAGTCCTAGCCAATCTTCCGCTTCATCCACTCCACTATTTCCAAGAGATCTGTGAGCCCAATTTGTGCCTCGTAGTCACTTCGGTGCCGCCTGAAAGGCTGCGTTGGCTGTTCATACAGTACTCGCCACGTTGCTGGAGTACGGCATCTACCACACATTTTTGCGTCGTGTCAGCGCATCAAAGATCCAGTGAACCGAACGTACTGTATTCGCATTTGATGGGAGGCAACGTGGTGGTGTTCCTCCAGATGATGCAAGCCTGGGACTGGGATTCTTTTTTTCTTTTGGCTCGCTTGGTCGACCAAACAAAATGGATTGGTCGACCAAATTGACCAACTGAAAGGCCTGTTCGTTTGTGGTTCAGAACGCGAACTGAATCTCTGTGGCCATTACTCACGTGAGTCCAACGTGGTCACCGAGGACGGACCAAAAAGATGGTTCGCCGGCCGGATGGATGGATGGATAACCATTGAAGTGTGCGCACCAATCCATGGTCGTCCGCAAGGATGCACCACGTCCAAGCGGCAAGTCCTTGTGCTCAGAAACACCACATGTTACACAACCAGCGCAATCGTCTCGCCTCTGCAAATGCTGTCGCCGTCCGTCGCTGCACGCAGTGAGTGTTCCTAGGAGCCGCACGTTTTGCGGTGTGTGTGTGATTCCGCACAAGAGAAAAGCTGCGTTTGGGATTCAATGACAACAGACGTGCGTGCGAAGGCGCTTTCTCATCACGGTGGTCATCATCAGGGACATCATCAATGGACGATACCCTCACGTTGGGGAAACTACGAAGACAAGTTCAGTGCGGAAGTCAGACGCGTGGCCTCAATTGATTGACTCACTTTCCAAATCGAGGGGAAAGAAAGCCCAGCATCCAGATGCGCTTTGATGATCGGAGTCTTGTTAATGGCCGCAAGTGCAAGGTACTTGCTTGCTTAATGCCTGCAAGCGATGCTGATGCATTCCGGACGCGTGATGGTCAGTGCAGTTGTGACTGCTGAGGCTTCATGACCAAAGCATCATTCCAGGAGTGATGCCCCAAATCGTCACGCTTTTGTACCTTTGAGAACCCTCTGTAACTGCAAATAGGTAGTCAGAACGAATTGTTATGAGAGGTCAAGTGTGCTTACATCAACATATTTCAATACGAAATAAAACTACTTCATATCCCTCCTTAAATATAATACAAGAAGTGCTATGTCCACACATCAGACGTGGGACATTGCCAGACCTTCAACTGAGATGATGTAGATACAGAAGATGCGCTGACGTGGCACCACTGTTATGCTGCTGGCTGAAGCGCCATTTGTTTTCGCGAATCAATGGCACGAGCCAAAAGTACAAGCGCCGCTCTGGACGCAGGCGTCTACCCATCACCACGACAACATCAACCAGACACTTGCTTTGCAATCTGATCTGCAAGTCCTTGCTTACTTGTGCAATAATTGAAATTCGTGCAAATTCGTGTGCCGCAACACACAGTTCCACGCACGTACATACGAACAAAACAAGCGTAAAGCAACATCTTGCTTGTTGATGACGACTTGCACGCGATCAGCACACTTGCACACAAACAAGCGCAGCGAGCCCTTGTTTGTTGACGACTTGCAAGCGCGACTTGCCCAGCGTTGCGCGTGAAACGTGAGCACCGTTGATGAGGAGTGTCGGTCGCTCGCACAGTAAGAGTGGCACGCTTGCGGCGACTCAGCGAGCGATGACTGCGCGTTGGCCCGCATGTCGCGTCCACGACGCGACCACAGCAACAATTGATCCATTTTGCGCGCGCGGACGTAACAGTAGACCGAGTGTACAGTGCAGCCTGATAAACAAACAAGAACGCTGTGCCAAGCAAGTGTCGACGTCAACCACACACAATCAATCATCGCGCATCTCGCGTCCGTCGTGCAACCGAAATCGATTAGAAGCAGTGGCACGATGGAAAGGAGCAGCGGTCGCTTGGATGGATGTCTGCTTTGACAACAGCAGCATCGTTGGGATCAGAGTGAATAGATCGCAGAATGGGGCCAGTGGCGGGATCCTTTTCTCCGGACTCGAGGGTCACTTGGCCACAAACTTCCTGCGAAAATTTTTGATCGACAGGCTGATGGGGTCACAGATCTGGTTGAAGCAGCACGGTTCTCTGACGATCGGTCCCTGACGATCGGTCCCTGACCTCCCTCCGACTTGGCTTAGGCTGACGGTGAAACATATTGCCGTGTCCTGAGAGAGGACCGCACGACGGAGTGCAACGTGTGACTTTCTGGCCTGATGCACACGTTCTTGTTGCTTCAACGTGACCATGATATCTTCTCTCGCAAAGCATCGACGACGTGCACATGTCCCGAGAGTAAAGGCGCTTTGTGAGCGGACAAGGTGGGTAGAGGCAGCGAAGGATGGATAACGAACGCCAAGTGTAGCTCTTAGAGATTAGTCGCTGGTGCAACTACTAGCCTAACGGCGGCAGAGGCTTGGATTTAGATGCATGGGAGGGAGAGGAAGCCCAGGTTGCAAGTTGGATGGATACATAACTATTGTACGTAAATTATTTACATTGACGTGGCGACGTTGGGCTGCTGCTTCGTGCTAGCTGCGTGGTGGCTCTGGCTGTCTCTTTCGTACACAAGACCGCTCGAGTTGGAATGGGTAGCTCTGCTTCTGTGTTGTTCTCTAATTGGTGGTTCTCTGAATTCTACTTGGGGGTGAAGAGCTAAGCTGAGCTTACAGCTTCTTGGCGAGCAGCTTGCTGTTGTGCGCGTCGCAGAAGGCGCCTCGTCGGATCGTCGTGGCGCAGTGCGCGGACTGGCACTTGCGGCCACCGCCGTGCGAGAAGCACTTGCCGTTGCCGCGGTCCTTCTTGTCACAGCCTTCCACGGTGCACGAGCGCACACCGCCGTGCAAGTAGCAGTAGCCGTTGCGCTGTGTGCCCTTCTCGCAGCCGTCGTGCAGGCAACGCTTGCCGCCGCCGTGCGCGCGACAGAAGCCGCCACCCTGGGAGCTCTTGGCGCAGCCGTTGAAGTTGCAGCGCGCACCGCCGCCGTGGCCCTTGCAGAGTCCGTTGGACTGCGCGCGCTTATCGCAGGCGTCCATGCGGCACGGCTTGCCCTTGATCCAGCGGCCGTCCTTGTTCAGGAACGTGCCCGGCTTGCGCGTGAGCGGCATCTTGATCGACGACGTTGGCGGGATCGAGATCGTCATCTTCGGCTGGGCGTCCGAGAGCGCAGCCGTGAAGCTTGTAGTAGCGTCACTGGCGGCCATGGGCGTCGAGGCCGCACGGTTGGCGCGCGGCGTGATGAGCGACTCGAAGTCGAAACCGCTGCCCATGATGGCGTCCACGAGGTCCTGGTCGTCAAAGACCGAGGCCGAGCGCGCCTTGTCCACGCCAGGCTGGTACTCAAATGGCTCAAGTTCGCAGTCGTAGACCACGCTCTCGTTGTTCCTGGGGGTAGCATTCTTGGCTCGCACTTCGAAGAGCGACGGCAGCGCCTTGGGTGTTGCGGTCTTGAGCAGCGCCGGTAGCGCGGGTGCGAGCGCCTTGCTGCCGTTCATGGCGAGGCGCATCCAGCTGTCCATGGCGGCGTCAGACGCGTGCGAGTAGAGCGGCGGCAGCATGGACGTGTCCACGGGCGAGTCGGGCTGGGCGTTGCGCACGTCGAACATGGTAATAGATAGAGTGGGGAGATACGCTCGACAAGGAGAAACGTCGGGGTACGGAGTCGTGTGGGACTGCGGTCGGATTCGGAAATGAGCGTTGGACGGACGCAATGCAATCCGCGGCCGGCCAAAAAGCCAACAACAAGAACAACAAGAACAAGCCCAGTCAAAGCAGCAAGAACAACAACAAGAGCAAGAACAGGCGAGGCGAAAGGGTGGGATCCACTGGCTGCCTGCACGCCCATCCCCGTTCTCGCCCCCACAATCACTCACCACTCTACGGTACACAGCGATGGCTCTTCTCTCGCACTTTTGGTTTTTTGCTGGTCAAGAAGACCCGTAGACAGACAGAGCAGTAGAGGAGTGCCGCCTCGCGCAAGTGCGAACTGCACTGGCACCAAACTAAAGCAGAACGTGAGTGGCAAGGAGGCCGGCTGTTTCTTGTTGCTTTGATATGCAATCCTGCGAAGCCTTTACATGTGGACACCGAGTTGTCAGAATATTGTTGTTGTTGTTGCTCGAGATTTGATGGCGTGGCGATATTTGTTTTGATTTGGCGAAATCTTTGTGCCCAAATACTAGGTTGTGTGAGCACCAGAGATTCAGTCGCGCTGGTGGACGAGCACACGACTGACAAATATGCGTTATATCATGGGCGTGGGCGTAACATCACACGATCGAGCGCTGGACACCTCGGTTGCCGCTTCGTCATGACGCTCGTTTGTTTTTGTTTGAGTTTCAGAAAACAAAAATTGGTTGTGCTACTTTTTTGTGTGGGCCGCGAGACTTGAAGCAAATAAATGAGCCAACATTTCAGAGAAATCAAACATTTCAGAGAAACCATGACCAAGAAATAAAAAAGATTCCCTTCAATTCGCTGACTGCTTCTGAAGAGTTGTAGGATCGCAAATCAAAATGGGCGCAGCAAATCTTCCAGCAGTGTTGTTGTTGTTGACCAATTTCCAGTCGGACGATGTTGCGTGCGCGAATATCTCAAGTTTACTTGCTTTGCCGTCGTGTTGTTGTTGAAATTCTAACGATAATGCAGGCGGCGAAATGTGTCAACATTATATTTTCGCAAGTATTGTTCAGGATTTTTTTGGAGTACCACGCAGCGAGCGTCAGCAAAATGTGGGTAAATAATTTTGAGAGCAATGTCAGGGGCGAGCAAGCTAAAATGAGCGAGAAGCCTCGAGACGCTGAAAAGAATGAGGAGAAACATGGACCTGAAGAAGGAAGGGAAGCGTGAGAATTTGTACCCAGTGAGCTGTCTGTTGTCGTGTACTATCGCATCCAAGCATCTGCCTTTGCAGATCACAATGCTGGATTGTCCAACGCGAATCTGTCGCTAATAATGCGAGCTTTGGATGCAGAGGAGGGACCATCTGAATCCCAACTGCTGGCTGCGCTGACAAACTCCCATGCAGAATACAGCAGGCAGCCGATGGTAATGCGCAGTTGCCCCTTCATGGACAGCAGGATGGTTAGCGCGGCAGCATAACGTTGACGCTTCGAGCGTTTTACCTTGGAAGAAATCCCTGATTTCCGGCAGAGACGATGACGAAGAAACCAGATCAGCGCTCCTCACAAAGATGATATCGCTCGGAAGCGATGCGATTGATGAGCTCTTTGAAAGAAGAGCGAAGGGGTGCGAGAAGTGTATCCCCTTGGGTGTGTTGAGAGGCGACCCAGACAACCAAATTTCCTAGGTACCTCGGCACCACGGATGGTCATACCGAGATCCAGGCTACTCACGGTTATAGTGCACACACAGAGAAGGCTTCAGCCATGGTAGGTACCCAGATATCCACACAAAGACCAGCGAGAGACAATCAGCAACACCATCATCACTGAGAGAAAGACCATGGCCAGCAGGAGCCAGCAGCAGGTTGGATTGATTTCTTTTTTCTTGCTTTGTTGCTTGATTGATTGACATACCCAGGGCTAGCAGGTTGACTGGCCAGGACAGCAGCTTGTCTTGTTTCTTATCTCGTGCGGTTGACCCTAATCGAGCGATCGCTGGCAGGCTGGTCAACATACGCCGACGACCAATCAACTTGGTCGAGTACCAGCAGTTCACCAACATATGCGATCCTTTACGCGCGACAAGATCGGATGTGCCGTTTCGAGACGCGAAACCGTCATTTGATGTGTCCGTTGAACTTAGAAACGCTCAAACATATGATATATAAAAAATACTTTGTAAATTATAGGTTTCACATTTAAATTCTACAAAATTATGTCAAAATTTACAAATATATGTATGTTCTCAGGTTCGACACCATAGAAGCCTCGGATTTACTGACAGCAAGGTTGCGCTTGAGAGCACCTGCCGAGTGGATCGATCATCACCAGCCAACAGTTGGGCATCGAGGTCATTGGATTTATCGAAACTATAAACACCATGTGCGTCGAAACGGGGGCAGCAGGTGTTTCCTGTCGACGTCGACGTGTTGATGACTGCATGCAAGCTATGTGATACGCAGGTGATACACTGAGCCATATGCCAACGTGTATCCTAAGCTTTCTCTTGATGAATTCTCAGCTTTCACTTGATGAATTCTAAGCTTTCACTTGATGAATTCTACTCATCTCGACGCATGGATCGGCCAAATTGCTTTGACTGCAAGTCGTTGGATTGAAGGTGTCAAGCAAACACAACAAAAATGAACCTCCGGAAAGATTTCGGAGGCAGGAGTGTCCAGATATGGTTTGACAAGCATAAATGTCAAGCATAGTCTTCAGCTCTCATAAACGACAAAGAAGGAAGCAGAAGTTTGACAACAGTTGCAGTGTTCAGAGCTAAGTTGATAGTTCACTGGCGATACGCCTCATATCCGACAAAACAAGATAATTTAGAAGAAATAAACTATCTGTTCATTAAAAGTCTACAGAAAAGTGGACACCTTTTTGACATCCCCGAGGTGAAAAAAATCATTTAGCTGGCAGCCTTGGTCTGCTCAAGCACATGCTTTCATGCAATATCAGCAACCAAATGCGGCATTCTGGCTTCAGCAAAGGCGTGGCTCGCGCGTTTGACAGTCTTGGATGCCAGTAATCTGCTGGAGCCCCGGGTGAAGACGAACGTCTTGAAACCCAGCAATCATCGAGAATCTTCCTCTGTTAAAGTGACGCGCAGGCACGTATCACGCGGTTGAGTCCAGAAACTATCCGCCTGTTTTTGACGGCAGGCGCATTTTGGTTAGGTTTTGAATGATGCTCTAATGTCCTGCTGGTTCACTCCTGACTGAAAATACTGGTCTCGGTTCAGCTGAGCAGGGTGGCGACAGGACTCGCACGTCTGGACGCTTTGTCCTGGTCGCTGGCAATCTAGGATTGCTCGGAGGACAGTACCGCAACCTGGCCAACCACAATGCGCTCGAGATTTCCAAACGATCAAAAACGAAAATAATCTTGACCTTATGTTGAGCTGGTACTCATTTTTCTTAAATTTTACAGTGTTGGTAATACTGTAAAATCCAGGAAATACAATTTAACATTAGCCCTAGAATGCTCAAGCCCTGCCTGCAAGTGAGGAGTAAACAACCATCTCTGGGGCTCATGTGGTCACGTGGTGCGGACAAGATCCACAAACTCGTGGGGACGTTCGTTCGTTTTGCCACTCCAGCCAACCAACCGAGGCTTGCTGATGAAGGCTGAACGAAAGAATCAAGCGCTCTGTCCTTGTGCTGCCGAGTGTCCCTCGTGTGTGTGAGACACACTCGCACCTCTGGCTGTTTCTGTCCACCGGTTGCGGGCACGGCCGCCCTCTTTCATTCTATCCTCGCCCACAAGCGCTGTATCAGTCCAAAAACTTCGCTTGGAATGATTTTTTGCTCGTGTTGAGGGCGGGTGCTTTTACTATGGCGAAAGGTGCTCGTTCGCTGCTACTCCGGGAGGCTTGTGCATGTGTATCGTGCGCATCGCCTGTTGGCAGGGAACTGAGCGAAAGCTTAATGCGAGATCAGGGGCGCTGGCTGGGTGACCATTGACCAACAAAGCTGGTCATTCGTACTTTATCGAGTCCTTACTGCGGAAATTGAATAATGGTCACTCGTACTTTTGAGAAGCATTACAGTCCTTGCGAAGCCATGTTGAAGTTGCTGGATCGTCTGCCATTTCGCGTTCCACGCTTTGGAACCATGTTGGCTCGTTGAATCTGACAGTGGGCTTCAACTGGAAGCCATTAGGATGAGAGTGAAGAAGAAGCTGTCGGAGCACCAAAATAATCCCTGCATCGCGCGTTGACCCTCTTTCCTTCTTCGCACTTTGTCGCTGACGGTGGCGCCACCAGGGTGTGCTATAAAAGCCGAGCCCTTAGCGTCTCGGCTGGTCGATATATCTGACAAAAGTAAGAGAGCTAAGCAGCAAAGTTCTCTGTCCAACGCCACTTTCATTGGATGTTCAAACGTCTAGCGTAATCGTGCACCCGTCGTCCACCAGCTTCCGCTTGGAGAAATAGGAGCGAAATCGCAAACAAAACGTGCAGCCAGAAAGAATCTGAAGAGCTTTGCACCACTTTGGAAGCATCATGCTCTTGCGTGGGAGAGAACGATGGCGATCATTCGATAACTGAATGATCGGGGGGCATTTGGCGTTCATTGACAGTCAAGAGCTCTCGTGTCGCTTTGACTCACGCCGTTCAACAAAAGACAAGTGTAGCGAAAGTGTAGGTCGGCTGCCTCTTGCTGCGCTTTTGCGCGGGAGAGAGTGCATTGTTCCTCATGTTGTTGCTGTGTGCAGGCTGAAGAATGGCTGAACAGTGCTGCTGGTGTACCGGTACGAAGCGTCGGACACTTGCGCGAAGCGGCGCGAGTTTCCATTGCGCATTTCTCGCAAAGATCTGCGTCAATAGCAGCTGTGAGGAGTGAAGCTGTTCGAAATGCGCACCAATGGTGTCGTAAACTTTGCTCGAGTGGGTTGGGGCTGTGGGAGAGGCAAGCGAGGGTTTGCTGCTGATGCCGCGCGGTCACGATCGCAACTTGCATGTGTGTCTTCTGTAGCCAACTATTGCTCTATTATTGCCGACTTGTTTCGAGGCGGTGAATGTTGGCAACTAAGCGACTTGCGGGGGAGGTTCTGTACCCATGAGCCTGTTCGTGAGCAAGAGGCTTTGTATTTACTGCGAACCATTTGCATCACTTGCATCAGCAAGACTCCAAGCGGTCGGCCTGTCCGTCTTGCCATCATCAGTGGTGGTGAAATTTGCCACTTGACAGCCAAAGTGATTTGAAGCCAACAAAAATGAATGGCCTTAATGAAGGTGCTGGTTGCGGCGCGTTGGTGGCTGGTTGGTCGCAGCTGATGAAGCCATTAGTGTACATAAGGCTCCAGAAACCAGCGTCGTGAATGGAGCTTTTACGGGCCAATCGATTCCAGTCGAAGTCGACAAAGTCGATGAATCAGATTACACAGTAGTTCGAAGCCCATTCCGGAATAATAATGGGCGGCGGTTGGTGTTTAGTTGAACAACCAGGGCTCTGTCTCATGCTTTTCATGCCTTTCAAAAAAAGTGTAGGTTCCTGCTGTGTGGGAGAGAGTGAGCTGTTATGCTGCTTCTGTTGTTGGACTGTGTGGTGGTGTGGTTGGATACCTGAACGAAGCGACCGACACCAAGCTACTGGCGAAGCGGCGGCACTGAGAGATCCAAATGCAATTGAGAGAGCAAGCGAAACGCTACGAGGCTGTTCGAGGCCTTGAAAGAGCTGGAACCCCTGCTCGATGCGTAGAAGAGACAGCTGAGCGTCAATTTACGCTAAATGACTCGGACTTGCTTGTTCAGCGGAAGCGTGCAATGAATTTCTGTTGTGGGGTGATGTCGCATCATCAAGAATTCGATTTGCATCTTGTTGATGTGTATCCTTCAATGTTGTGTTGCGAATCCGAAGTGAATATGGAGAAAAGCGACTTGCGGGATTTCTGTACGCATTTTATTGCTGCTGCTTGCGACTGTTCGCGAGCACTGGGCTATTGTATGCGCTGGCGAATATGCATCTCTCGCGTCGACCCAGACGGAAAAGGTGTTGTCCTTAGGCTGGAATGCGATCCCAAAGGTATCGCCACTGACGCCTGATATCGAATGAAATGCTCGCAATATCATCCTTGCGTTCAGCTGAAAGGATAAATTTTGACACGCAAAATATGAGAAGCTGACAAACAAAATCAAAAGAATGATGGCGTGGCTGATTGCCGTGCACAGACGCTCCTGGTTGCGGCGCACTGTATGGTTTTCAGCTGTGGTTGGTTGATCGCAGATGGTGAAGCCATCTGGGCATAGTACCCGACAGAGCAGGGAGCTCAGAGGCCAATCGATTACAGAAATGCGCAGCTTCTGGACGGATTGAGGCCAGAAATGAAGCCAAAATGAGAGTTTTGGTGGCGACAATATTTCGTTCGCAATAACCCTGATAACTAGGTCTCGAAACCCTAGAAGGCCCTTCTGATTGAGCACATGGCTTTGCATGCTTTAGAATTCAAAGTCAAGCAAGGCTGACTGACTAGCAATCGCGTTCCCTTGCGTCCAGCTGAAGCTTTTTTCTCAGTGCTGAACGCATTGTGTCAACGAGGAATTCGGGGGGCCAGGTTGTCCCCATCATCGACCAGATGGAGCTATTGAATTTTTCCATGGTTTTCATCCCATTCACGGGCCTACTGCAAATGATGGGAGCCTCGGATGAAGGCTGACGAAGAAAATCGCGTGGAAACAGCAGGCAAGCAGCATGGGGTCGGAGCCGGCTCCGGTAGATGGATCAATGCACGCCGTCAACAGTTTGCGTTGTTTTGCGAAGGCTTTTCTGAATCCTATGACTAAACTTTACCGGTTTACTGTAAATTCACGTTTTGATCGAAGGAAATTTAGCCATTTGGCTCAAAAAATAGACAAAACTCAGCTTTCTACTTTCGGACAAGACCCCGAGGGCCAGTCCGTCTGTCTGCGCTAGCATCATCATCATCCGTGGCCAATTCTGCCAGCTGCTGCTGGGCTTGTTGGGCGACATGCGTTCTTTCTTCGGGCAAGAGTTGGAGGCAAAATCCTCCCATGTCGCTGCTTGCGCTGCTTCTGAAAGCTGCTTTGCCGTTCATTCCTGCGCAGCCCAGCCGAACAAAGCCCAGCCACGCGGTCCTGTGCTTCTAGCGCATCGCCGCCGATCGTCGCCGCCGATCGTCGCCGCCTGCGTACAATATCCTGGGACAGCAAGCAATCTGACCGCTATTCGCGCGACCGTCGACCAACAAATCCGCTGCGGCTTGCAGTCCAGCAAGCGTAAGTCCAGCAAGCACAAGCCGAGCAAGCGCAAGCTTAACAAACCAGCGCAAGCAAGGCGATTGGAGTGGAATTCCTCGTGCAAGGTCGGAAGATCCTGCTTTGCGCGCGTCCAGCAACTCGGAAAAACGGAACGAAATTTTGGGAGGCAAGCGAACCCATCTTCTTTTCTCGCGGCGGCAAAAGAAAGAACGGTCAACGGCTAGCGGCATACTGAGCGCAAGTCAAACGGCGAGGGAATCCAGCGAAGCAAGGCAGCGGAAAAAAGGCAACGAACAAGGACGAGCGAGAGGGAAGCGCAAGATCGTCCACACATAGGTTCGTGCTTTTCGATTCCTCTCTTGTGCTCTGTATGCTTGGTGTCCACTTGAAAAAAAGTGTATGTACCTTGAGCTGCCTTTCTTCTATCGTTTTGTGAAACGGCATTCTCTCCAGTGGCAGAATGAGTGGCTAACTTTTCTCTTGTATCCATGAAAATGTGTAGGCTGAGTTCTTGGATCCGCACGTGCAGCTGGTTGCTTGGCCGTGTCGCTGGTTTCTCTTTCTTCCTTTCCCCTGTACAGCAACCAGCCATGGACGAGTTTGTGGACTCGCTCCTGTCGCCCGACTTGCAAGCGCGCTCAACAAATACAACAACAACTTGCGCAACAAGCACAGCAGCTTGCGGCAGAGCGGCGACAGTGTTGTCATTTTCGTTTGCGCCCGCGGCAGAGAACACGATGTTCCGCTCCTCGCTCGGCGTCGTCCCACCACAGCACCAGCTCCACGGCCACCACCACCACGCCGCGGCGGTTCCAAGCACGCTCCAGTACCAACACCAATATGCGCCGTCGTACCTGTCCCAGCACCAAGCGCTCCAGGCGCGCTTCAGCGTCGAGGACGAGGTCATCAGCCAGTTCTGGAACGAGCCCGAGTCAGAAGAAAGTCTGCAGCAGCAGCACGAGGAGGACTTTGAGGACGAGTGCGAGCCCGTGATCGAGCAGCCGCCGAGTAGCACCAACTCGCTTTTCCTCGAGCCGCTGGACCACGCGCCGAGAAGCTCGGGCACAGTCTCGCTCGAGATGTTCAAGGACGCCTTTCTCAACTGCACCCCAGACCTGCTGGCGCTGTCGCCGCCGCCGTCGATGACGTCGCTCGAGAAGAAGCAGCTGCAGCAAGCACTCATGTCGTCGCTGTCGTCGTATGGACGATCGGCCTCGAGTTCACGAGCGAACGGCAATGCTGCGGCGCTCTATGATGCGCACGCGACGCCCCGCGGACCCTACGACCAGGACCAACCGCCTGCCGCCATGCCGCTGCGCCACCACGAGTTCCAGCACCAAGCAAGCGGCAACTCGATCGCCATGAACGAGATCTTCGGCATCCAGAACCCACCGTGGGTAAACAACTTGCAATACACCACTGGGAGTAGCACCACCACCAACAACAACAGCATCAACGGGCTGACTGGTTTCTCGCAACAGAACAGCATGCAGCAGCTGCTGCACTCGGCGACCTCGCACAATATGGCCGCTCTTGATCACGCGAACTCGATCTGGATCTCCACGTCCACGCTCTTGACGCCGACGTCCCAGTTGCCAGCCCCCGAGCTCGGCCGCAAGATCTCGAGCAAAAAGTCCAAGGCGCGGCGACCAGCGAAAGCGGCCGACCGACGAACACCCGTCGCCTCAGCGCTCGCTCTCTCGCTCGCAAGCGTCTCTGGCCATGAAGACTCGCACCGCCACCGTGGCGGAAGCCTTAGCTCGCCCGCCGCCAGCATCCACAGCGACTCGGAGACCTTTTCCAACACAGAGAGCAGCGAAAAGGGTGCCAAGGGCAAGAAGTGTGTCGAGCCTGGGTGCGTGCGACGAGCGCAGTCCAACAGCCGCTGCAAGGCCCACGGGGGCGGCGCGCGCTGCCAGTGGGCTGAGGACGGCGGCTGCGCGCGCAGCTCCCAGGGCGGCGGCTTCTGTCGCGCGCACGGCGGCGGCAAGCGCTGCGAGTTCCCCGGCTGCTTCCGCGGTCAGCAGCGCAAGGGCCGGTGCTACGTGCACGGCGGCATCCGCAAGTGCCAGATGGGCGACTGCGAGAAGAAGGACCGCGGCAACGGCTTCTGCATCTCGCACGGCGGCGGCAAGCGCTGCGAGCACCCAGGCTGCTCGCGCGCCGTGCGCCGCGGACTGCTCTGTCAGCTGCACGAGATCGCGAGTTAGTTGGTAGGAGGAAGAAGGAAGCAAGTGAGTGCGTGCGTGGAGCGCAGTCAAGTATGAAGTACAGTGAAATGATAGCGTCGTAGAATATTTGCAAGTGGCAGGTTAGGTAGGTACCATAGCTAGCAGCAGTTGAGAGTCACAGGAAGTAGTAGCATTAGTAGTATTTAGCAGTGCGAGAAAAGAGAATGAGAGCGTGCTGTGAGTGATATCTGGTTGTCGTGGAAATTATATCTTCAACCAATCATTCAACCTGAAATGACGAGTTTAGACCAATCAAACACAATTTGGATGGATCGGGCTATGTTCACAATTCCACAAGAAGACAAATAAACCAGACCCTTCATAACAGCTATTTCCATATACTATGTGTCACAAAAGTGTATCTACCTTTGAAAAGCAACCAAACATATAAAGAAGAAGAAAACGACCATAAGCAGGTGAATGAGCGTAAGCATCGTGGATCGTCTCCACGACACTTGCGCCACCATAAAGCAGACCAGTCGTCGTCACCTCATGCGCTCGCCATACAACAACAACAGGAAGCTGCGAAACAGCGAGCGTCTGTCTCCCGCTGTCTGCACACACAAGCCTGCAGAAGCCACGCGGAACACGCAGACTGCTTGCTTCCCACTGCGATCCGTCCCCATCTCCTTCCTCCCTCGATACAAGACGAGTCATCCAAACCTGTCCGGTTCGCGCGCTCTACTCTGTTCACTCCCGCGTGACAGAGCCATTGGATCGCTTCTCGACTAAGCCACGCGACGGACCGACTGGGATCGCTCACGCGGACGAAGCCATCGATTTCGTCACTCACGCGCACAGGAGCCGCCGGCCGCGCAGGTGCTGACGTGCTGTACGTACCCATCGCCCATCTCTCTATCTATTCTCCCCATAATTCACACACACACAGTAGCAGACGACACGACCGGACATGGCGCACGGGCTCAGCAGCAGTCCCAGCGCCGCCTCTCGGTATCACGAACACGACCGCGACGAAGCCGAGCGCGCGCTCGAGCAAGAGCTCGTGGTAAACGTCAACGCTGCTGATAATGACGCCGACGCCAAGCCCGACGCGTTCGAGTACTTCCAGGTGCTCACGCCGACCGCTGCCGCCAACGGTAGAGACGCATTGTACTGCCCCACAAGCGCACAGTCGCCGCTGAATAACAGGCTCTGGGTCCAGTTCGAGTCGTCGTACTTGAGTCACAGCCACCGGGACGTGAGCGACGGCGGCGAGACGAACGGCTCGCGCCACTCGACGCAGAGCGACTGCGCGTACGACGCCAACACGCCGTGCAGAGTCCGCGGGCGCCCGCGTCATGGATTGGTCGGCGATGGACCCAACGCGCTGCCGTCGTCGCACTACTACATCGACTCGCACGGGCGGCTGCGCGTGCGGCGTCTGTGGTGGTGGTACACGCGCTGCCGCCGGCTGCTCTGGACGCTGCTGCCGTGGTTCAAGCACGACGACAGCAACACGTTCGTGTGCTCGTCCATGATCTCCAACTCGACACTCATCGTCATCGTCTTCTTCCTGCGGCTGCTCATCAACCGTTTCGTGCTCTCGCTCTTCATCGTCGCGGACGGCCAAGCTTCCTCAACATCGACAACCGCGGACAGCCGCACTCCTACGCGCTGCCACCAGTTCTCCCAAGAGTTCCTCGAACTCTTCTCGTACTCGCTCATCGGCAACGTCATGCTCTGTCTTCCGGCGTTCAACCTCTCGATGTGCAAGCTCTTCAAGAAGAAGAAGAAGAAACAGGCGGCGAGCGCCAAGGTGCTCTCGCTCGCGTCCACGACCAGCGGCGCGGCCTCGGGCATCGCGGTCGACGATGACGAGCCGCAGTACGAGAAGACGCACCTCTTCACAGTCCTCGAGATGATCGTGATCTTCGAGATCCCGTACTTGATCGTGACGTTCGTCATGCTCGTGTACCCGAACGCCGACGGCCTCGCGAGCCTCACGGCCAACTGCTATCAAGATCTATCGGCGGGCTACTTCATTGCGTTCTGCGTAGCGCAGCTCATCGGACTCTTCGCGTACTCGCTGCGCTGGAACCAGATCATCATCTTCCACCGCATGCACGAGCACTTTCTGTACCAACGCGGGTGTCTGCCCGGCCGCGCGCGCTTTGACTACGTCGAGAGCTCCTTTCGCGTCTCGCTCTTCGCGTCCAAGGAGAAGAAGCGCCGTCACGTGCTCCAGAAGGAGCTCTACCGCGCAGCCAAGTACGGCGACGTCGACAAAGTCCACGAGCTCGTGCAGGAGGCCATCGAGATCGACGGGCCCGAGTTCTCGCTCAAGTGGTACGGCAGCCACGGCTGGGCCATCGGCCAGTCGCTGCTCTTCGCTAAGTGCCACCGCAATCCGCTGCACGTGGCCGTCGTGTTCGACCAAGCCGAAGTCGTCGAGGAGCTGCTCACGAACGGCCACTTTGACGTGAGCCACATGGAGAAGATGGAGCTGCTCAAGCTCAACATCTCGTGGGTTTACCGCTTTCTATTCGAGATCGTGTCGTTTCTCAAGTGCTCGCACTTCTCGGTAAAGACGCGGCTTGTGTTTGGGCCCGCGGGACTCTTCAAGTCCACGCTGATCACGCCTCTACATGTGGCCGTGTCCATGGGCAACATGGACATGGTGCTCATGCTGCTACGCTACGGGGCCGACCCGAACCTGCCCGCGCTCTCGAGCCACCGCAAGTACGCGACTCCGGCGCTCTTCTGGGTCACGAACAAGGAATGCACGCGGCTGCTGCTGGACGCGGACGCGAACCCGCTCTACGTGCCCGGGAAGGGCATCTACTTGACGCCGTTTGAGGTCGCGAGGCTCACGGGGAATGTCACAGTCGCGCGCCAGATGGAGAAGTACGGCGGCGACATGGCGCTCACGCCTCTACACAACGCGGCCTCGCGTGGTTTCAAGGACGAGGTGCGCTTCTACTTGGAGCACGGGGCCGACCCGAACTGCCTGGGCGAGAAGGTCACGGGCTACTTTCGCCGCACACCTCTCCATTGGGCCGCGATGCGTGGTGAGACGGGCGTGATGAAGGTGCTGCTGCGCTACGGGGCCGAGGTGGACGCCAAGGACGTCTTTGGCCGCACGCCGCTCGTCTGGGCGTGCGTGCTCAACCGAGTCAAGGCTGTCGAGCTTCTACTCGTGAACGGCGCGAATGTCAACATCCGAGACGTCCAGGGCGACCCGATTCTGTGTATCTGTGCGGCCGGCGCATGCACGACCATGTCAACCACTGCCGGTTGTGGTGGGCCGCCCGACTCTACTACTGGTGCGGGTGGGGCCGCCAAGCGCAGTGCGGCAACCAACAACTACGACCGCAATGGGGACGGCGGCGGCGGGGACCGCGAGGCCCACGACGATGAGCACCAACAGCACTCCTCGCTCGCGCGCAGCATGGACCCGCTCATCTTTGAGAAGCTCAAGAGCGCCGGCGTCGACCTCCACGCGACGCGCCAGTGCAATGGCGACAGCGCGCTCCACGTGGCACTGCGCAAGAACAACGAGAGCGCGGCGACTCTCTTTGTACGCGCGGGCATTAGCCTCACGGCCGTCAACTACATGGGCCAGCGCGCGATTGACTGCGCGACGTCGAGCTCACTGCGGTACGCGATCAAGAAGGAAGCGGGCCACCGCGATGTGATGATCAGCTACTGCCATTCGCACGCGTCGCTGGCGCGCAAGCTGCGCGACGCGCTCGAGAAGGCGCACGTGACGACGTGGATCGACTCGATGGACCCGAGCGGCATCACCGGCGGCTCGATCTGGCGCCAGGAGATCGCGCACGGCATTCAGTCGAGCGCGCTCGTGCTCGCGATGCTCACGGCGGACTACCCGGCGTCGCAGTGGTGCATGAAGGAGCTCGCGTTCGCCAAGATGCAGAACGTGCCCGTGGTCGCGATCCAGTGCGAGGACATGGAGATCACCGAGGAGCTGCAGGTGTACCTGTGGACGCGGCAGATTGTCGACTTCCGCCCTGCTGTGAAGCATTTCGAGAGCCATGAGCACGAGAGAATATCACTGAAGCGCGGGAGCCATGCTGGAGGTGACAGAGAAGAGTACTTGATGGCCGAGGGCGACAATGCTCTGATAGATGAGAGCGGGCCGCACCCAGAGGGCGCCAGCAAGATTGCGCACGAGTACGACGAAGACAAGTTCCGCAACTGCATGCGGCTGCTGCTCGACGGCATCCAGGACCAGATCGAGGAGCACCGGATGCACGTGGAGCAGCGCCAGGGCCGCCGCAAGATGCTCAAGCGCAGCAAGGCGATCGTGAACGAGCAAGGGCTACACGACGATTCTCATGACGATGATGATGACTCGGAGTCCGAGGACGAACTCACTAAGCAGCGACCCCTGGTCGAGCGTCGCGGTGGAGGTGGAGCAATGATGGCAAACGATAGTGGAGAATTTGTGGAAGGTGGGAATGCGTTGGCCGCGATGGGACCATCGACGGCATTATCAACATCGTCGTCAAGCTCGTACGTGTTCATCGCGAACGGCGACTACCACAAGTCGTTCTGCCAGCGGCTCAAGACGACGCTCGCGAAGCAGGGTGTGCGCGCCGTGGTGGACCAGGCGGCGCCCGCGGTCCAGTACTCGTACCGCTCGGCCAAGAAAAAGAACAACCAGCGGAAGACCGAAGAACAGAGCGATGACGAAGACGACACGGCGGGTCTGTCGGTGCAAGCGCGCCAGATGGCCGCGAAGGACTCGATCCTGGGCTGCTCGGCCGTGCTCGTGGTAATCTCGCCACTGTCGGCCAAGTGCGACGTGCTCGCGGATCAGCTCGCGTTCGCCGAGGACCGTGGGAAGCTCATCATTCCCGTGCTGCTCTCGCTGCACACGGTGGACCTCGCCAAGCGCTACACGTTTTCGCGCAGCATCGTGCAGCACTTTAATACGTCCATCGGCTTTGAGCAGAGCGCCGAGACGCTCATCACGTACCTGCGCGCGCAAGCGCTGAACTCGGCGCGTCAGCGAAGGCGCAACCGCCGACTGACACCCGCGAGCGGTGAGGACAACGGCAGTGATGGAGGTCTCTACTCGCCCGCGTCGTCCACGAGATCGTCGCTCACGTACTTCCCAGCGTCGTCAGGCTTCAACACCAATATTGGCTCGCCTGTAGCGCTCGCCCAGGGTGAGCTGCCACCGGCGATCCCGGTCAGCACGCACTCTGCGCAGCGCCGCCAGCCAACGGCTGGGACAAGCGGCCACGGCTGGAGCGCGTCAAACGTGTCGCCTGACAGCCACGACGCGCTCCT
The DNA here is from genome assembly GCA_023334315.1 of Globisporangium alternatum. Lineage (NCBI taxonomy): Eukaryota > Oomycota > Peronosporomycetes > Pythiales > Pythiaceae > Globisporangium > Globisporangium alternatum. Next base: position 15,404 of record JAASGT010000222.1, on the reverse strand, counting down.
GTACCAGCAGCAGCACCTGCACCACGAGCTGAGTCGCTCTGTTTCGTCTCCCAGTGGAGGAGGAGGCCATGGCAACAATAGCAATGTGAACTTGAATATTCCGCCCCGAGCGCATCGCGGCAGTGGCAACAGCAGCCGCATCTCGAGACTGTACAGCAACGGCAGCACGCGCACGACCGAGTACCTCGGCTGAGCTCTACTACCGGTGGCCAAGAGCTCTGAACCCACACCACTTGAACCCACTTCACGTCAAGAACCGATTTCGAAATTGTCGAATGCGAAGTATGAACTCCTACCTTAAATTTCTCCGTTAAAGTGGAGACATTAAAATTGCATCCGAATCAAACCATTAACCTATCAACGTAATGTAACATGCTGCTGTGAGCCTTCGCAAGGTAATGCTATTGCTGTCTTGGCTTTGCCGTGCTGCGCCTAGCAGTTTGACAGCTTCAGGAGACAATTTCTCCATATGCAAAGCGTATAGGAAACGCCAGGAGATTGGCTTGAATCCATTCGATGCTGTGCTAACTCTACCACTTTTGTTTTCTCTCTCTCTTAATTACTGCAGCCCACCACCGCCAGAGCCCGCCAAGGTGCCTTCGCTCGTCTTGACCTTCTTGCGGCCGTCCTGGAAGGTCGTCATGCCCTGGCCCGAGCCCACGACGCCCACTTTGCCGCCGACGGTCTCGGGGGACGCGAAGATGCTCGTGCCGCGCTTCGAGAGCACGCCGCTCGCGCCCTTCACCTGCTTCTTCTGCGCCTTGTGCTGGAACGCCTTCCAGCCGTTCTGCTTGAGGTTGCGCTCATTGTCGATCGTCTTGTGGCGGTTCAGGCTCTTGATCGCGCGCAGGCGCTTGCGCTTGCGCTCCTTCTCGGCCTCCGAGTCCGTCGGCAGGATCTGCAGGTTCTCCGGTACCTTGATCGGCTTCTCGATTACTGCGACAAACGGCTTGGCGGGCACTTTACTGTCAGTGACGCTGGGCTTCTGAGCTGCTGAGGCAGCCGTTACGCCAGCTGCTACTGTCGTTGTAGTCGACGCGCCGGCAGTGGGCGCCAGCGCTCGCATGTACTCGTACGGCACCTCCTCTGAGTTGCCGTAGCCGTCAAAGAGCACCTGGAAGCCGTAGTCCGTGATCTGCGTCACGCTACACACGTAGAACTGGCTGTCGACGTAGTACTTGGCCTCGCACTTGAAGCCCACGGCGATCGCGTGCTTGGGCGGTAGTGCACCGGCGAGCGGGATCTGCGGCACTGGGAGAACGGCGCGCAGCGACGCCTCGGAGAGCTCGTCCTTGTTGCCAAATCCCAGGTAGTGCACGTTGTACGTGTTGTTTGAGGTGACAGACTCGATAAATGCTGGGTACCACACGCCCTTGGACTGCGCCTCGCAGATCGAGCCAGGCGAGAAGCGCAGTTCTGCACACACCACACAGGTAACCCAGTGAATACTCGCAATATAGGCAAATGCCATACAACAGAACAAGCTTGAGTGCACCATCACCACCACAAGCGCCAGCTCTTGCATAGCATTTGACACAAGAAGATTATAGCATAGTTGATGCCCACGTACCGAGTTCGGGGTCGACCGTCTGTTGGTGTTGCTGTTGCTGAGCTGCTGCAGGAGTCGCCTTGGCTCGCTGCGGCTGCTCCTCCGAGCCATTGAGCTTCAGATCAATCTACATAGCATTGTCAACAATAGCAGCATCATGCGCACATACATGCATACACAAACAGGTAGAGCGTCAGGCAAGTGTTCTGCTGAGGCGAATTTGCTGTCATGCAGCAAACCACGAACGAGACAGCGAGATATTGTTGTTGTCGCACCATTTCCTTCGTGAGGCGGATGACCTCGACGAGGTCTCTGGCGATACCCAGGAACTCTGCATTCTGCGGATCGCTCTCCAGCAGCTCGTGGATGCTCTCGAGCTGCTGCGTGAATGTCAGCAGCCGCGTCTGCAGCTCCTCGAGCACCACGTCCGCTGCCGCGCTCGCCATGTCTGTCGTTTGGTTTGGTGCGGTCGTCCAATTCCACGTTAGGCCAAAAATGTGAAATCCATCAAGAAATACTAGGTGTATGCGATCTTTTGATTGGTCAGTTACGCATTTTTACTCAAAATGGGCTGCATACTTTTAACTTGACGTTTGTAGGAAGCGAGTTTTGTATCGACTTGAATCCAGGTTGCAAAACAGTTGCATACAAATCCCAAGCTTCGCACATATATCCCTTTCCTTTGGGGATACGCACCGTAATTGACCAATTGGAACTTGCAAAACGGATCAAAATTCTTAAAATGATTTTCACGATTTTGACGTGCGTGTAACCCCGTGCGGAAACCCATTTCCGCGCAAGAAACAACAAGCAAGCAAGCAAAATGGAGGCGGAGAAGGTGCTGGACGAGGAAGAGGAGGAGGAGAAGGAGCACTTCTTGTCGGATATCGTGCCGTCAGACCACGAGGGCGATGGCGTAGCCATGGGATACGATGAGTTACTGTGGTTACGCCGTGAGAGTCTCCATTTTTGTCATTTGTTTAATTTTGTCCACTTTTGTTTGCTATATGGTTGAAAGCACCCTATCTTGAAAATGATGAAATCATGAAAGTCATGATTCTAACTTCGTATTTTAACATGTTGTGTTCATGATGGTGAGCAATGCCGTTTGCAACGTAACTGTGCGTCTGGTTCAGCATCGACGTGTGTATGTGCACAGGCAAAAGCGTGTGCGTGAACTACCTTTGATGCCTCGGGTTGACACTCATCAGAAAAAGCTGCAGCAAATCCGACGCGAGAGAGCATAAGCCGCTGCTTCCCCGATGTGTCATCGAGATACAAATCAGACGGACTTTTTCGATTAAAGCATTCGCTCGTGTTTCAAAGAGAGACCAACGATTTCATCACGTGAAAAGAATCGAGAGGCTCGAGAACATCACCTTCGTCCTGTACTCGCATCCCGTTTCCTGTGTCTAATATCCCAGGATGTGGGTGCATTTGTCCGCCCATTTTACGGTCAGAAAGTCATCCACACTCATCCATGGCTTGATGAGTTGCAGCGACTGGTTTTGCCAACACAAATATGGCTCAGTAAAGTACGAGGTCGTACCACTTTTTGTTTTGCTTCAATTCGCTAAAAATATCTTTTAGTGACTATCATTGGCTAAAAATAGAATCAAAACATCCGACAATTGTTTCATGTCCTTTCCTTTTGTTCACGACCGACGACAACGCAACTGTTTTCTGCGCACGCTGACTTGCTTTTGCAAGTCACACAAGTCAAAGAGAAAGTGAGCCCGCGCGACGATCACCACGAGCGAGGGCGTGTGGCGAGCGTCCGGCAGGCTGGTGACAAGCAGACAGCGGCGGTCGACGCGAATCAGTACGAGCCCAGCGGCGTCCCCCTCTTTAACTCTCTCTGTCCGTCCAGCGTCCCAGCCTCGGTCTCGCTTCGACAAGAGGAAGAAAACCCGCACGCGCGCACGAGTGCGAGAGTGTGTGTCGTTTCTATTTCCTCTTTCTACAGACAGATAGGTAGCTTCGATAGAGCGAGATGGAGGTGAAGGCGCGCACGAGCTACGCGAAGCTGAGCACGCCGCCGAATGCGTCGGCGAGTGTGTCGGACACCAAGCCGCAGCCGCGTGAACTGGTCAAGCAGGAGACGTTCATCAGCGACAACAGCCGCGCGTCGCTCGTGTCGCAGTCGTCCTCCGCCGGCACGGACACGGCGCACGACGTCGACCTCACGCACGAGTTCGAGTACGAGCTACAGCCGATGCCGTCGCGCCGGCCACATTCAGATAACGGAGGTGGTGGGGGTGGCGTCAACCACCGCCTCACGACCACGGCGTCCACGCGAACAGCACACTCGCAGTACAAGCGCAGCGTCAATACGTACGACCAAAACGAGTACGGCGCGAACCAAGAGCGCGCGACGGCAGTGAGCTACGTCGAGGAGACGCTGCGTGGCATGCAGAAGAGCCAGGTCGTGGCGCCCGAGCATGCGATGCAGTTCGCGGGTGCGGTGCAGAGTGACTCCCAGCAGAAGCCGCTGCCGAAAAAGTACCTCAACGGCAAGTTCAAACTCAACTCGTACTTTGCGATCCGCCTCGTGCGCATAGTCGAGATCATCGTCGTGCTCGACTTGATCGGCCTCGCGTTCTTCTACGGCTACAAGCGCGACAAAGTGTTTGAAAAGGGCAGTCTGTACGTGTCGTCGCCCGTGGCCGAAGTGTTTTCCAGAGAGCAAAACTGCAGACCGACTGTGGCGCTCGCAGCGCTCATGTATCATCTCTTCCCGGCGTCGATCATCCTGGGGCTGCCGGCGTCGGGGCTTCGCATTTTCGAGCCGTTCAAGCGCGAGCAGCGCATCGACAACGCTGGCCGGCTGCAGAAGGTCAAGCGCACGTTCTTCTTGCAGTTCTGCGAAGTCACCGGTGTGATCGTGTTCCTGTACACGGGCTCGATCGCTGTTGCGTTCCTCTTCTTCCTCACGAGCGGGAGACTCTTCAAATCGTGTGGCAACCACCCGGCGGCGTATCTCTTTTGCGTAGGGGCTGTGTTCATCTACTGGATCACGTTCATGCAGATCCGGTACTTTGCGCGCTTTCGCGAGCACTTAAAGATGCAGCTCGGCGCGTTCAAGGAGTCCGATCAGACCGGCGACATCAAGGCGCACATGCTGCGATCAAAATTGCGGCGGCGACAACAACAGCAGCTTCGGCAGCACCAGAAGGCAGGGACAGACGGCGTAGCGGTGTCAACTACGCCACCACCTCCGAAGCGATCGACTATCATCACCGATGTCAAGAAGCGCCTCTTTCGTGGAGCCCAGCTCGGCGACTTGCGGCTACTTCGGCGTTCGCTGCGGATTGCGAAGGCTACGCTAGGACTAGATTTCGCGAAAGAGCTGTACCCAGACGCGAAAATGGCGCTCTGGATGTTTGGCTTCGCGAAGAAGAACCCGATGCACGTTGCAGCGTACCAGGGCAACATCGCCGCCATGGAGCTGCTTTACCGCGCCAGATTTGCTGTGAACGCGTACGACAAGGTGTCTCGCGTGCGCTTCTCCACGGGTGATCTGTTCTGGTACTTGGCGAGTTACTTCATCCGCAAGCCCGTTGTCTCTGCTGAAGAAACGCATTCGTCAATATTCAAAACGACGCTGGTGACACCGCTGCACTGCGCGGTATCGACTGGACGAGTGGATGCTGTTCGGTGGCTGCTGGAGCACGGCGCAGACGTGAACCTGTGTTCCAAGTCGAGTTATCGGTACGAGAGTCGCTTGCCTCCGATCTTTCTGGCTGATCACCCAGACATTGTGCGTGAGCTGCTGATTGCCGGTGCGAACCATCTCGCGATCCCAGATCCAGGCCACATGAACACCATCACCGTGCTTCAGCTGGCGTATCTGCGGCACAACTATGCCGTCGCGCAGGTTCTTGAAGACTGGGGGGGCGACGTCGCGCTCACGCCTTTGCACACAGTCGCTGCGATGAACGACACGGCGAAGATCCGCTACTTCCTGCGAAAGAAAGTGGACCCGGACTGTCTCGGAGAGCTCGGCTACATCGGATTAAACAAGCGCACGCCACTGCACTGGGCTGCTATCAATGGCGCTGTTGATGCTGTGGAGCTGCTGCTCGAGTCGAACGCGAATGCAAACGCACAGGATGCTCGAGGACGAACGCCACTGCACTGGGCAGCTCGTGTGAACCGCCTGGACGCTGTTCGCGCTCTTCTCGCTCACGGTGCTGACCCGAACATTGTCGATGACAGCGACATGACCCCGATCCTGTGCGCAGCGTGCGCTGGTGGTACGACAGCAGACATGTTCAAGGCAATGACAGCTCGTGGCGGCGACATCAACCACCAGCTGCGCTCAACTGGTGACACTGCGCTCCACATCGCAGTCAAACTGGACGATCAGCAGACTGCGCTTGCGATTCTCAGCCTCGGCGGTGACATCATGCGAACGAACAACGATGGCTTGCGTCCAATTGACTGCGCCACTTCTACGCGTCTGCAGTTTGAGATCAAGCGAGCAGCAGGGACGCGCGATGTGATGATCAGCTATACGCACTCGCACACAGAGTTTGCACTGAAGCTGCGTAAAAGCCTGGAAGACGCGAATGTGACCACGTGGCTGGATCTGATGGACCCAAGTGGAATCGGCGGCGGTGCAGTGTGGCGAGAGGAGATTGCGCGCGGGATCACGAATGCAGCAGTCGTGCTTTGTGTCATTACGGATGACTACTCGCAATCCGAGTGGTGCCTGAAAGAGCTGGCATTGGCAAAGCAAGTCGGGACGCCCATTTTGGCGATTTCCACCGAGCATACCAAAATCTCGGAAGAACTGCAAGTGTACTTGTACACGCGCCAGATCATCCCTTTCGAGCCTGCGATTTCGACTATCGGCAAAGTCAACGAGAAGGAGATCCTGTACGAGTACGACGAAGAAGTGTACAAGAAACAAGTGCGGATTCTCTTGGACGGACTGCGCGATGAAATCGAGAAGCGGAAAGAAGATAACATGCGAAAGATCTTCCGTCGAGGTGCGGTAGACTCGGCGAGCAACCAGAGCGTGCACTCATCAGCGGCAGGTCGCTCGCATCACGCACTGCTCAAGAAGGCTCACTCAGCCGCGAGTTCGAATGGGACGAACTTGTTCAACACGATGCAGTTCGATGAACGCTCACTTGCAGGTACGACAATGGAGAACTGTGTCTACGACAGTACGCGCTCCATGGCCGGTGGAGGTGTGTACGGTGCGTTCGACGTCGCTGGAAGCAGCAGAAGCATGAACGAGTTCGGGCGACTGGGAACTCACCGGTCTCAGCGAGCACTCGTGGCTGGTGGCTCCAAGAAGAACATTGGCAGCGGGCGAGACATTGGCGGCGGGTTTTACAATTTCGATGGTGGTGGTGGCGGCTTGAGTCGTGTGAGCAGTGCGAGCAGCGCGAGCAGCATGAACGATGACTTTACCGAATTTGGAAGCGTCAACATCAATTCAAACAGCATTGTGCTCGACAAGGGCGGCTACTACTTCCACCGCCCTGAAGAGCCACAAGACGCGACTTCTTCAGCGGCGAACGGTGGCAGCAACTCAGCGGCATTGTCACAAGACTTGCGCGGCAGTATCCTCGAAACTTTCCAGGAACTGGAGAGCGCTACAGCTGGAGGTGAACAGTTTGTTTTCATTTGCCATGGTGACCACCACGGGCGGTTTGTGAAAAAGCTGTGCATCGACTTATGCCATGAGGGCGGGTTCCGTTGCTACCTCGACCATCGCCGTCGTCTCCAGAAGCTGCCGTCCAAGATCGAGGAAGGCGTCGAGGAAAGCGAGACGTCGTCGTCTTCTGCTGGTTCAATGCAGACAGACGACAGCATGTCTCGGCGTATCCTGGAAGCGAAAGAAGCGATTCTCAAATGCTCAGCGTTCGTCGTGGTGTTGTCGGAGAAGACGGTGACGAGCCAGCTCGTAAAGGACCAGCTCGCGTTCGCTGAGGACAAGGGCAAGCGAATCATGCCAGTGGTCGTGAACCGCCTCGACTTTGGACTCGACATGAAGTACAGCCTTTCACGCAGCGACTTCCACCACTTCTTCAGCAAGGGCGACATGATGGGCTTTGACAAGTCTTTCGGACGTCTGCTGGATGCGCTGCGCGAAGAGGTGTACGGCATCACAGTCGACAGCTACCAGGTACCGAAGGTTAGCAATATCGACCAGCTTTCCAACTATGGTGGCAGCAGTCGAGGGGGCGACATTGACGAGCGCAGCGGTGTCCACGACAGCTTCATCTCCATCAGCAGCAACAGCAGTATGCTCAATTTGTACGGCGGTGGGAACGGCTACCCTGGTAGCGTTCGACGCAGACGCTTGAGCACGCAGAGCGCGGGCATGGGCAGTGACCGCGGAGGCGGCGACTTGCTTCCCCCATTCGGCCTGCCGTCAAGTCGCCAGTCTCAATCGTTCATCGGGCCCTCGTCGTTCATCATTCCTTCCACGTCGACCGGTACGTCGAGTTCGCGCGGAATCACGTCCGATATGAGCTTGTCGTCAGCGATGATCGGCAACTTCTCGTCGCTCATGGGACGGATCTCGGACGATCTGGACGAAGAAGCCTTCGACGATCTTTCGTACGCGGGAGTCCAAGGAGGCGACGACAACAGCGACAGCGAGGACGAGAGCAACGGCAGCGAGCTGGATCAGAAGGAGCCCGTCGTGAATGAAAATCCGCGACTGAACCACTTTGTGGACATCATGAACGTGCTGGAGCCACCAAAGTCGCGTCGTGACTCGGCCTCGTCCATCAGCATCCTCGAGCGCAGGTCGGACGAGGTGACCATGTCGATCGACGCCATGGACACGTCCAACTTGTAAGTGGATGCATTCTGAAACTCAAATTGACAGCAACAGCAGCAGATCAAGGACCGTCAGCAGCTGTTCTCCGAAGCTATTTATTGGACAGAGGAGAGCCACGATTCTTCCTCCAAGTTCCTAGGTATGATTCATGATCCATGTCAGTTTTGTTGGTTGTTTTGCGTCTCTCTCAGTGTTAAGGAATCCCTCTTGAGTTTTGCAGTCAACCAAATCGCAGCCGCGTCTAATCGATACTCCTGCACGATGCTAACCACAATCTGCAATCATTCCGATCACGCGGACTTCTCTTTGCCAGCAGCAGCTGGGAGCGCTCCACCAGCGGCAGGAGCAGCACCAGCTCCATCTCCAGTTGGAGGAGCAACCTCTGGGAGCTCCGGCAGCTGGAAAATGGAGCAGAGCACCGACACGAACGTGCGCAGAATCACCGCGGCGCCGCAGAGGATGACGCCGTAGACCAGGTACACGTCCACGAGGTACGTCTTGAACAACGGCTGTGAGTTCTTGATCGGCAGCAGGAAGTTCGGACCGAACTCCACCACCGACGCGACAAAGTCCGCAGCACGCTGCACGCCACCACCGGCGCGGATGAGCTCTCCAAAGTGCGTCGCGCAGGCTCGAAAGTCGCGCTCGCCGAGCAGCTGCTCCACTGCGAGCTGCACATTCTGCTCTGTGAACGTGCGCGAGTCCAAGAGCAGCCCCGCACCAGCACGAACAGCACTGCCGACACCTTCCAACTGTATTCATCAGCGAAAAACATGATCAGCTCACCACACACGGCAAAGTATAGCACACTCTCGACACTAGTACATACGCAACACTCACCTGCTCCGCCGAGAACGGGACGCCGAGGATCGGGACACCGCTAACCAGCGCTCCCTGGATCGACTGGAACTCGCCAGCAGTGATGAGCACCGAGATCGGCGAGTGCGTCAGCAGCATGGTTTCGTCCACTTCGTCGTCAACGAAGAAGAGTGATGCCCGCGATCGCGAGCGGAGGTCGAACGCCGCTTGCTCCTGTAGACTGATCTTCCACACCAGGCGCGCGTCGACAGCCTCGAGCCCATCGATCTGTCATGTCACATCACACAACAACGTGAGCCCTGGGAGTCAAGATATCTTCGCTGCTCACCAATGTTGAGCTGATCCAGAACGTACCAACGTGGCGACAAAATGTGGCGAGAGCGGGATGTCGGTCTGGAAACTGATGAGCACAATCGGCCTCGCCGCCACGTCGAGCGCGAGCCACGAGATGTACTCGAGCGGCAGGTGCGCGTCGGAATCGAGCAGCTTGCGCGAGCGCAGCGCGCCGACCATCTGAAACTGCGGTGCGATGGGTCGCGCAAAGTCGAGTCCAAAGACCGAGTTCACGAGCACGAGCTGCTGGCCGTAGGCGTGGTGTTTGCTGTCAATGTCCACGAGCCCGTGCTCGCGCCGCACCTGGTTGATCTCCTTGTACACCTGCACCATCACGAGCCGGAAGCGGAGGCGGTAGTAGCTGTTCAGGCACCGCTCGAGCACACTTGTCGTCTGCAACAACAGGCACACAAGAGAACCATTGTCTATGAGTTACAACAAGAGAAGGTACAAGCGTGGACCATAGTCCCACATTGGCTGCTTGGTTCCTTGTCATTCTTACGTGCATGGAATAGTTGGAGAACGGCGCTGGGATGTACGCGGGCGGCGAGTCCATGTCGAGCAGCAGGTGCGGGTCGTTCACGACGTACGGGATCTGCAGCGCGTGGGCCGCGTCCAAGCCTGCGAACGTGTACCGGTCGACGATCACGAGGTTCGGCCGGTCGTCTTCCAGGTTCTCGGCCAGCGCGCTGAACATGGGCCGCTGGAAGGATGCGTAGTAGCGCAGCGTCGCCGCGTAGCTCTCGTAGACACCGAGCGTCGAGAGCTCCTCGAGCTCCAGGTTGTTGCCGCGGCCCTTCCCGACGATGTTGCCCAGCGACACGAACTCCAGGCGCTCGATGTCACTCACCCATTGGCGACAGTTCTGCTCAGGCACCAGCAACAACGAGGCACGTATTAGTCCAGCAACAGCAATTATTTTACGAGTAGACATTACAGCACGCCTTGGACCCAACCTCTGGCAGCGCAAAGCCGACGCGATAGCCGCGATAGAGCAGCTCCTCGGCAAGGTGCTTGAGCGGCAGCACTTTGTCCAAAACGGGGATGCTCACGAGCACGATGTACCAGTCGCTGTGCGCTGGGAACGCGCGCCCGCCGCCGTTCGCACTGACAGCATCTTCATTGTTGTTGCTGGCGCCTGCAGCACTCACGCGCGCGATGCAGACGAGCAGGCTCACAGCGAATATGAGCCACGCGTTGAGCTTCCACAGCAGGTGCAATCGCGCACATAGCGACGATGAAGCCGCTGGCGTTGCGTTGTAATTTGCACGCTGCTGCTGTTGTTGCTGGGGCTTGCTATTGTTGTTGTTGGCACCTTTCGCGAGCTTGTTGGTGGCCATAGGCGAGCGCATGAGCTGCACGTGATGGATGCGCATGGACGCGAACGGCTGCACGTCGAGCGAGCGCAGCACTCCGACCCCGCGCTGCTTCATCTGTCGATCCTCGTTCGCCACGTTCAAGTCAGCCACCGCATCGCCGCCACCAGCGGCGCAGTCGGAGCGACTGCCCATGGAGTTTTTGGTTGCCATGGACCGACCCAAAGCGCAAAAAGCTCCGCTGCGCTGTGTGAACAAGAGAGGTGAGCCGAGTTGGCGTCTGGCAGCAGAAGGGCGCGCGCGAGCACTCACAATTCTAAAACCACCACCGCCGCCGCTTGACAACTCACTCGTGTTTTGGATCGCAAGCGCTTGCCTATCTATCTGTGGCTGCTGCTCTCCCCCACTTGCTGCAGTAATAACAGCATTAGTTAGCCAGTCAGTCCACACACACGTACGCACACACATGTACAGTAGAGAGCTCATAGCGTATTTAGAGAGCTGCTGCTGGTGACGGCGCTCACCTGCTGCTGCTGCGAGTGCTCGTTTCGTCGTGTGCCGCGTGCCACAGCAGTCAGTCGCTTGATCGCGGGCTTTTATTTGTGTGTTGTGGTGATTCGAATCTCGCAGGTGATATATGCTAGAAAGTGTCTATTAAACTGTGTAATTTCATCAGTCATTTCAAAGTAATCATGATGTGAGATTGAGCGAGACAGGAAGTAAGCTTATTATTCTAAAGTAATACCTGTCCATTGTAATGCATATTTACTTGAGTTCTCGATGAACGTTCTGCTGTGCATTCCTTTTGCTTATCATGTTGAAGTCGATTCCGGTGCGGCATGGTGCTCAGCTCAGGTTGGCAAGTCCCTGAGCTTGCGCTGTATCGTTTTTTCTCTTGCGTGCATGCATGATGCCTTATACGTACTCTTCCTGTTCTTGATCTGCCACTCGTCGTGCTATCTGGCGCATGAAGGCACACAGAAACACACTCGCTTCTCAAACCGATCGACATTGCTGGCCTGCTGATTAAGTTTGTCCACCGATGATGCATCCAATGCACCACACCACTAACCACTTCCTTCTCCTTCGCGCTCTCATGTTCGCTCGTATTCAAATAAATGAATAAAAAATCGCCAAGAAGAGAAAAAACACCAACACCGCGAACGCCAGCATATCTGTTCCCTCTGGAGGCTGTTTGCGTCCCTCTCGTGCGACGGATGCAGCAGTAACAGTCAACAGGATTCCTGTAAATGAAATCTCTTCCCCTACCTCGTCTGCTGACTGACCGGTGATTGAGTTATGCTAAATAGTTGTACAGGCGCCGGTCCGCAGCACTTCGCTGGAGGTACTCGCGCTCGATGAGGCTCTCGATGCGCAGCTTGATGAGCTGCGGCGGCGGCGTGAACCGCCCGCTCATCTGGCGCGTCACCTCCGCAATCAGCTGGTTGTGCTGCATCTGCTTGCGCGTCTTCATGATGCGCACAATCGCGGCCTCGACTGTTTTCACACATTACATACAAAATGATGCGTTAGATCAACAACAACAGTCGAAAATTTCCAGCAACACCATAAGCAAAGCGTACCCAAATGCTTTCGGTCTTCCTGTACGGTCGGCGGCAGCGCGTCTGCAGAGTTGTTCATGCCGTTTGACATGAGACCTGCGAGCGCTGGTAGCAGAGACGACTCTTTCTGCGACACCAGCGGGATCCGAACGCGGTGGAGTTTCGACTTGTACGCGTCGTTGACCACGAACACGTCTTCCTCCTCGTCGATGCGCTTGCCCTTGGAGCTCTTGACCAGGATCTTGTATTTGGGTGTGCAGAGCGAAATCAGGTGGCGCTTCAGGTCGGTTAACTCGATGCGGGTCCACTCGGCGATGTCTTTGAACCGCCAGCTCTGGTGCTGGTTGAATAGCATCAGGATCACGGCCTGGTACGTCGACACGCTCAACTCGTGGCGCTGCTTGCCGTCTTCGACGCCTCCTGAGAATGTGGCACGGACGTCTACGGAGCCCATGTTCGGCATCCACGTGAGCTTCCGCCCATTGTGGCGCGCGCAGTAGAAAGTCTCGAACGACTGCGCCATCTTCGTCATCTCTGCAGGCAACGTACACATCGGCGCCATTTCGGTCGGCCAGAAGCCGCTCGTCAGTACCTGCACGCTGAGCGTAGGCGCCAGCGCGATTGCATTATCCGCTTGAAGCAGCTCCACGCCACTGGATCGGAAACTCGCAGTACTGGCAGCAGCAGCAGTCGTTCCCGCGACAATCTTGCGATAGAGCTCCATGAGATCCTTCGAGATGCTCATGTCCTTGAACATGCCCTCGAGCTTCGACGTGAACTGGTAACCGCACTCGGCCTTGAGCTTGGAGATCACGATCTTCTCGGCTTCGTCCGACGTCCCTTTGCTATTGAGCAGGCGCTTCGCCAGCAAAGTCTTGTAGAACTCCTCAAACACGTCCTTGTCCTGTAGGTACCGGAAGAGCGCGATGACCTGGGCGACGCGCGTATCGAGCTCCTCTTCGAAGCGGCTCTTGGACCGCAGCAGCTCGTCAATGTACTGCGCGAGGTACCCTGCGCAGATCGTGTTCGTGTTCATGAAACCCTCGAAGCCCTGCTTGATGCTCTTGTGGAACTGTGGGTCATCAAAGAAGCACTCGGAGAGAAAGTACACAAACTTCTCGCGCAGCGCCAGCAGGTTCTCGACAAACTGCGCGGCGTCGAGCGCAGTCTCTGGGTTCGACTGCGTCTTCACGAACCCTTCGCCCTGGGTCTTGATGTACTGGAGCACACAGTCGCTGATGTCGTTGAGCGTGCTCGGCACGCGCCGGAAGAGCGTGTACATGCGGCGCAGCGCGTCCACTTTCGTGTCGCGGAACATGGCGATGCAGCCCGAATTCTCCATGTCCACGAGTGCCTTCGCCTGGTTCTTGAGTAGCTGCGTTTCGACGATCGTCTTGAGCTTCTGTTCGGTCGAGAGGTTCAAATAGTGCGTCACACGGTTCGCCTCTTCCATAAGCCGCTTCTCGGCCTTGACGAGGTACTCGGGGCACGTCGCGTGGTCGAGCGTCGCCTGCGCCTCGGCGCGATAGAAGTCCAGTGTGCGCTCGAGAAAAACGCTCTCAAAGTCGTCCTCGTACACGATGTTTGAGTGCACGCCCAGGTCCACGAGCATGCGCAAGATGTTCTTGAGCAGGCTACGGTCCACGAGCTCGCCGTTGCGCTCGAGCTCGATGTTGCGCAGCAATAGGTTGCGCAGGCGCTCACGGATGCTCGGGCTGCGCGCGATCACATCGCGGAAGATGTAGAGACCGCTGTCGTAGATTGGGTGCTTGCGCTTCTGGTTCACGTATGTGCGGTCCATGTACATGAGAATATCGCGCACCATGGTCATGATGATCTGGTGATCCGTCCACTTCTGGTTGAGCACCACGAGCAGCAAGTCGTCCGACACGGCGCTGATCTCCTGCGCGATCTTCGCCAGCCGCTCCGTGATCACACCAATCACACCGTTGTAGAGTAGGTCGCCGTGCTTGTGCAGCACCAGGTTGTACGAGTTCCTGCGCGCGCAATACGCACATATCCAGGCATAGAGTCAACCCACGTACCGACTTCTTCATTCACATAGAGAAATACCCGCATGTAGAGCCACACAGACACACACATATGCACACAGAGATCGTATACACACATGCACGCACCGGTAGAGCTCCTCGAAGGAGAGCAGACTGGCGTTGTGCGAGAAAATCTCGTCGATCGCCTTGCGCAGCGACTCCCAGATCCCCTGCGCGCGCGCGAGGTCCATGCCCATGTTCTGCCGGTACGGCTTGATCACCAGCTTCTTCATCTTCGCCTCCTTCGCGTCTCTCTCTCTCTCGGGTATGTGAGTGGCGTCTGCTGCGACGGCGCTTCTTCTTCCGCGATCCCTTCGGCTCGCTCACTCGCTCGTCGTCGGCTCTTCAGCGCGGGCTCGATTTGGCTTTTGCCGCAACACAGAAGATTTCTGCTGCAAGGATGCTAATTCACAGGAAATCATATGCTGGATGCAAGGTTACACGGAACTGAAAATTGATGAAAATACTGAAATTTAGGTTGGAAAGAACACAAAATTTACATGTACTCTATAAAAGGTTCTGCTTAAAAGGTGTGCTCAACAACAAGACCGATTTTCGCTGGATCTGCTATCGTTTGAAGACCAGCGTGTGCAGCAGGAGCAGCAATTTCGGGCTCGCCAACGGGAGCAGCGCCTCCAGAACGTGATGCAACAGCACGTGACATTGCAGCAATGTGTGGTTGCTGTTCGAAAGGAGCGAAGATGCGCGACCGAGAGTGACGCCTTCAGACTCAGAACGAGTGACCGAAAGCTCATGGAAACCCAGAGGCTGCGTGAGGCGGCTGAAGTATTCCCTACTGGTCGACTGACAACTGCTCAATTACAAGACCACCAGTAGTTCGTCATGCAACGACGCAATGAGGAATTGAGTCTTCGAACACACCACCAATACCTCGAGGAGGAGGTGATTCAGCACCAAGCCAGGAGTACCAGCGAGAGATGCGAGAACGTGGCGTGAGCGAACAAGTGG
>JAASGT010000221.1:0-37483 GCA_023334315.1 Globisporangium alternatum | reverse complement strand
GCTGCACCACGTACGGCACGCACACGCATTCGAGAGCAGCGGTGCGTCACTGTACTATTTCGACGCGGACACGAACGAGAAGCTGCGTCGGGCGATAGCAGAGGGCAATGCTGTCGGGAGGCGGTCATCCGAGACCACCAGTAGCATCCCGATGCTCGCGGAGCCATCGACACCGTCGCTCCAATCGCTCAACAATCACCAGAGTCACAGACGCGTGTCGCGGAATTCGAGCAACACGACGGGACAGGCTATTGCCAACTGCGCGTGTCGTCGGTTCGCGCAACGCTTGGTGGGTCAGAGGGCGTCAACGGCCTGGAAAAGCAAGATGCCGTGGCGTGGAACGACTGCACTGCGACCGACGCCGCTGCTCTCTTCGATGAAGCAGCCGCCCGCGCAGGACGACGACCTGGTGCTCACGACGGCATTGCTCATGATGGACGAGCGTAACAGCGGCAACGATGGCGACGACGACGACACCTTTGGCTCCTTCGAGGACTATGGTGGTGGCGCTTCTTCCAGCGCAACAGGCAGAGTGAATGTGCAATGAGGAGCAAGTTGAAGTGCGGACATATTTGAGGGTGCGGAAGTGGCGGGCACGCATTTATATTCGCGAAATGGTAAATCCGGTAAACACTCGAATCTTGCGCTACGCAAATACGCCCTCCTGATTGGTTTATATTATGTCAAAAATCAATCAGTAAGGTTTTTTCATCTTTCAGGACAAGGTTTTTCCTTCTTGGCTCAGATGGTTTGCAACGACAAGCTCATTTCCAGTCGGCCGCTTCAAGCCCGAAGGTGATCGCTCGCTCGCAGCACGCGACCCGTAGTAGTAGCAGCCCAGCCGCCGTTCCCCCAACCGCGGATGCAGTGAGCTGCACCTCTCGTCCCTCCGTACAAGCAACACGCAAAGCAGCAGCAATGATGCGCGACGATGACAACAACAGCAGCAGCAACGACAGCAAGTCGTTCGCGCAGGGTATGTACGTGACGCTGTGGCCGAAAGTCGAGAAATGCCACAACTACGTGTCCGTGCTGCTCGCGGCGCAAGAGCAGCTGCAGGAGACCGTGGACCAGCTCATTGTCGGTACGTCTTTGTTTGTATCTTTCGCTGTGCAATGCGTGTGAAAAGCCGACTGACTGACAAAATGATTGTGCTTTGTTGCATTTGGTATCGCAGGACTGAAAGAAGCCGAGCAGGTGGAGGCGCACTCGCTTGTCGGCTACGCAGACCGGCTTAAGACGTTCCCGCAGCGCGTGGAGATGCTGCAGAAGAAACTCGAGGTGATCGAGGATCGGCTGCTCGCGATGAAAGAATCGCGGAATCGCGGCGCGAGCTGCGTCACGAAGCTCAACCCCGAAGAGATGTACGCGTCACCGCTGTTCTAATTGCTGTTTGAAGGAAAACAAGCGCATGAACTTCTGGAGCCGAGTGCCAAGACCTAGGAGAAAGAAGAACCAGCAGCGGCGAAACACAGAGCAGCCGCACATTGCAGAAGCCAGTTGGTCCAGCGCATTCGACACGTTCGTGAGCCATCGCTCGCCACTCATTCATTCACCGTGCCAGTTACCACCAGTGACAAGGCACCAGTTACGTTCCTATCTGAGCATACATGCACACTCATGACTATTTATAATATCTTTACTACACCGCTCTGTTCTGTTTGGACTTTTTCGACTTGCAGCATCCTCGTTCCTGTCATTTACGAGCTGTCCGTCGAAGGTGTCGAGGCACTGACTGGCTCGCGGTCCACGGCTGGCAGTCACCGTGACCGTAGTCGCAGCAGTTCATCTCGCGCAAGCTGTCGCTTTGACAGCAGATGTGCGGCTACGTCAACGCGAGGAGCACGAGCAGCGAGGCGCTGAGCGCGAACTTCGTGGACGAGAAGAAGAGCTTGAGCAGCATTTAGGAGAGGTTGGTGGACGTGAGGGGGTTGGAAAGGCGGTCGCTTGCTCTTGAGGATTAAAATTGTGGATTGAGAGAGTTTTGCGGGTGTCTGTCTGCTCCAGGCGAGAGGCGTCAGGACGTCATCTAATATTTCACGCCATTCGATGTCTCCAAT
Source organism: Globisporangium alternatum (assembly GCA_023334315.1). Lineage (NCBI taxonomy): Eukaryota > Oomycota > Peronosporomycetes > Pythiales > Pythiaceae > Globisporangium > Globisporangium alternatum. The sequence continues at coordinate 35,423 of JAASGT010000221.1, read as the reverse complement.
TCTGGAATTGCCTTGTGTATATGTTTGTATGGCGTGGAATATTAGGAATGGTGTTGAAGTTGACATGGAGCTCGTCAGCCATCGTGAGCCGTTTTTGTTTGTATATACGGGCAGTAACTGGCGCATGGAGAGAGATGCAGGTGAGAATCTTGATGTGCGGTCGGAGCGAAATCTCAAGCTGATCCAGTGGGCGACCCGGAGATCTAAATCCGCACCCGCTGCTCATCAGAATCGAGGCCGGCCGGGGGCCACGATGCTCGGCATCTGGAGCGTGCACAACCTTGTGCGGAACCCGGACATTCATGTGAAGAAGACGCTGACTGTCGTGCGCTGCGACCTCGAGGAAGCGCGCGGGTACGACAAACATATCAAGTGCGTGGCGGCGCTGCACTGAATAAACGCTGCGAGCACGGAACAAAGTTCTTCGATCTCGTTGACGCGTACTAAGTACGGCGAGAAGCTCAATGGGCCCTCGGAGGACAAGAAGACGGAGTCCAAAAGAAGACAGTCCGAAAGAAGAAGAAGAGCGAGAGCTGAATGCGTCGTCGTCAACGAGTTTATCACCGAGACTTCACAGTTCTCGACGGAACGTGTTGGGTCGGGCACACACAGATACCATCGACCAACTAGCCTTGTGAATCACAGAACCGAAGGCGATTTGTATCACCAAACTCGTGCCCTTGCAACGACAAATAGCTAACTCACAATACCTCGTTGTCACTCGCCCCACACTCGATGAGTTCTCGTCTTCTACCTCTCGTACGTGCTCGGTTGTTCCCTTCCTCTTGTAGGTTTACAATGTTCCCAGTGCGAAGCACAGTGGGTTGATCAAACCGCTGTGGTTGTTCTCGGGTCATTTGTTGATACCGTGCTGTGAGCACAGGGCACTCAAGTGAGCTCCTCCTCGTCATGTCGGTGCTGGTGAATCGTCCCGACCCATGTTTACACACTAGCCGTCAGAATTCAAGCCACTCGACCAACCAGTCATTCAACAACACTCTGGCACGAGCACTCCAGGTTGCTCTGCACGAGCACGAGTTGGTAGAGCGGCGAGAAGCCGAACTTTTATTCATGAGATAAAACTGAGTATGAGAGAACACAAGACTGAATGGAGACCATGGAAGAACGGCGCAAGACGCTCACACTCTCATAGAGGACTGGCTGCCGAGTGCCTCTTTACATCTTGATCTTGTAGCCGGAGATCGCGCCCGCCTTGATGCGCTGCTCACCGAGGCCCGACTTCAAGTAGCACGCGCTACGGCCGTCCGAGTTCTCGTTCACGAACGTGAACGTGTGGCACGCCGCGAGGTTAAAGCAGGCGTCACAGCACGAGTCCGGCAGCAGGCCGTAGCGGGTCTCGATGTCGAGGCCGTAGAAGTCGACACCGACGACCACGGTCGGGCACTTGGCGTTCGGCGGCTTGGCGATGCACTGGTAGTACCCGGCGTTCCACGGCTGGCAGAACGCGGCGTCCACGCAGCACTGGGCTCCAGTCTGCGCGTTGCCGCAGGGCGCTCCGACCGCATTCTGGCATCCGCTTGGTGGGCTTGGCGTCGGCGTCGGCGTCGGGGTGACAGCCAGGATGCCGGAGACCGCGCCTTTCTTCTCGACGCGGCCAGCGGCGGAGCCCTTGAGGTAGCACGCCGGCTTGCCGTCCGGGTTCTTGTTCACAAACGTGTACGCACTGCAGCCGGTCGTCTTGGCGCATGCGTCGCAGCAGGCGCTCGGCTGGATGCCGTAGAGCGTCTTGAGGTCGTTGCCGTAGTAGTCAATGTCGGTCTCCTGCGTGGGGCAGAGCGAGGGATTGTCGAGGCACTGGTAGTAGCCACTGTTCCACGGCTGGCAGTAGCCGTAGTCGCAGCAGTTCATCTCGCGCGGGCGCGAGCTGTCGCCACAGGGCCCGCCGATCGTGTTCTGACAGCGGATGTGCGATTGGGCGGACGTGACGAGTGCCAGCGCAGCGAGTGTCGTGGACGAGAAGAGGAGCTTCATCGCGTGGGTGGAAGTGGGCTGATAGACTGGGAACTGGGGACGGCGGTCGCTTGCTCTCAACGGCGCAGATCGCGGAATGAGGAGAGCTCAGTGAGCCTCCTCGCAAGGGTATGGCGCTGGAATGGGACAGGTCAAAAGACCGGAAAATCTAGCAGCCAGCAGCAGCAGCAAAGACGAGTGATCGAGTGCCCCGTACCCACCGGAGGTGGTGAATGCGTGTCAATATTCTGGATCACGCCATCTAATCTTTTCGCTGTTTGTTGAAATGGGTGAGTCCAAATATTGGTGACGACTTTTGGGTGCGCGTGGCTCACTCGCCTGTCGTCACTCGTTAGGCAGCGATTCCTCTTTGATACAAACTCATTCCGCTGGTAGAGTAGCGCCCTCGGAAGCTGCAGGCGCTTTGCACAACGCTGTGGTGGCTGCATCATCTTGTGAACATGCGCCAATTTGCCGTGCAATCATTCGCGTCTTTGAGTGGTTAAATTTCGCATCAAAGGTCACCAGATCGTGTTGACCGCAATGCCTGTCGCGCGCAAGCACTCGAGACAAAACGACACGTGCGCTTGCGCCTGTTTGTCTCGAATACGTACTCACTACGAGTCTGCGGGCTGCTGGGACTTCGCCTTGCGCTGCTGCATCGCCAGCGTCTTCTGTGTGTTCCAAGCGCTTTATGATACAAACCACCACGCATCATAACACATCACTTGGTGCCACATACTCACACAATGCACATACATAAGCACGTACCCCAAGTCCTCTGTCGACACGTTCGGTCGCTTGAGCTGCGGCGGTGCAAAGTGCGTCACTGCTTTCCTTATAGCTGCTGCTCCTGATGATGTCACAGTCGTCGTCGTCGTCGATGGTTTGAGCCTCTTGGACGACGCGTTCGGTTCTTGCTCCTGCAGCCGCCGCTTGGCAGCATCGCTTGCAGTGGAACTGCTCGTGGCAGTCGCGCTGCTTCTATATGCCGCGCTGGCGCTGTGGCTGCTGCTCAGCGCCAGGCTCGTGTCGCTCGCGAAGAGCTCATCGGCCGACGGCAGGCTCTGTGAGTTCAAAGGCACACACACATACATATAAGTCAGCTACATGGACGCAAACCGCACAAAGAGAGTGCGCAGTGGTGGGGGACAACGTACGATGTGCTGACGAGGCACGGGTGCCGATGGCGGCGCCGTCGCGCGCTCGTCGTCCTCACTGCCGCTGGACGAGGAGTCTGAGTAGTCGCACAGTAACGACATCGATCAAAAATGCAATGGTGATACAGCCGGTGAGCGCGCAGTAAGTCACACATAAACAGCATCGCTATATTCACACAAAAGATGCGTTTGAAAAATATATTCACACATTGAATGCGTTTTTGTCAAAAAGAATCGAATTTTCCATGACTTTTTCATTCCAAATATGACGAGTCGATACAAAAATTGCATTTTTGTTTGTAGATTCCATTGTCCCAAAACCAGGTGTTCCCTTATAGATGAATTTTGTATGTGGAGTGGGCACTTGGTTTTGGGACAATGGAATCTACAAACAAAAATGCAATTTTTGCGTCGACTCGTCATATTTGGAATGAAAATCCATGCAGTTTTGGGTTCCATCATTCTTTCAGCTGAACAGCACTCACCACCATATCTTTGTTTTTCACACAGTGCTGGTGAATGATGTTCGGTTTGAGCGCACTACATCTTGTGGTGGTCCACAGGCTTGCTTCACAGGTTGGTCAGCGAGCTGAGGTGCGCCGAGAAGGCCTGCGTCTGCAGCAGCGTGGCGTGGAAGCGGGACGCGTCGGACGTCCACGTGCGCGACTTGTTGCTCGCGTCCACGACGGTCACGAACTTGTCGTTGAACGCGAAGCGGAACGCGAACGTCTCGAGTCCCGCGAGCATCTCGCGGAGCTCTTCGTGAAACACGCTGCGGATCGCCTCCGATGGGAACGCTTTCGCTTCGTTTGTGTGTGTGTCCAAGTTGCCGCCACCATTCATGCAATAGTCGATCTGGTCCCTGGTCTGTAGCCGCGGTCGGCAGATCCTCACGAGTCTGTCGCGCATCGACGCGCTTCGCGTCGGTGGCAAGAACACTTCGCCACCGCCAGTGAGTGAGTCGCGGTCCAGATTCACGACGACCAGGTCGTCCGACGGCCGAGGCAGTTCGCTGGTCCGCACGTATGAGTTGTGCAAACCAAAGATGAACGGCGTGGGGCAGTGCAGGTAGCCTTTCAGCGCCAGTGGGAGCACGGGAACGTAGATGTGGCTCCACACCAGCGGATGGATGAGCGCCTTGAGCGCTTCACCCACGGACAGCAGCACCGAGTAGCTGGACGAGACGAGCACGATCTTCTTCTCGAGCAGCACGAAGCCCACGAGGCGCAGGATGTGCGTGATCGACAGGCAGTCAAAGAGGTCTTCGAGGGAGAAGTCCATGCGTGGCGGTGGTGGTGGAACAGCTTGGGCCGAGTCGCACTTAGTCCTGCCCTGAGGCAAACAGCCTTGATGCTGCGCCAGAAAGTAGGACTGAAATGCTGCTTTGGCCTCATCGAGTGCTGGTCTAAGGTCACCGCTCAGAATTCCACTTGCAGAGCCTGAAGCTGAGTCCAGACGTGATTTACTGAGCGAAAAGCTCCTCAGATAGAGACGTAGCGAATCCACCAGTGGGTACTTGGACAACACGCAGATGCCGTGCGTCGTGATCCCGTCACTCTGGATAAGCGGTAGCCGCCATACGGCACCATAAACAGCGTTCTCGCCGTTGCCCGCGACGAAGTTGAAGCACAGGCTCTGCCGCGCCTCGGGGTCCGAGATCTCGAACGTTTGAGGGGCGGCTTCCGGGATCAGAAAGTGCTCGAGCGTCTGGTAGAGCAACGCGTTTTGCTGCTCAAGTCCTTCAGACTCTTGAGCGTCTTCACCTTCTTCACCAGAGTCTAGGAGGTCGACAAACTCGTAGGGCTGCGTGCGTTTCTGGGCGTTGACGACGTCCCTCTTGACGAACGAGAAGACCTTGAAGATCGCGTCATTAGCCACCGCAGTAGAGGTATCATCACCACCCTTCTCCTTATCATAGAGGAGACTAGACAGCTCGAGCGTCGGTGGGGTTTCGTTTGGTGCCTGGTGGAACGGGATCCGACTCGCTCGCAGGAGCTGCACGATGTCGCCTCTCACGGTCTCTGACGCTGCGCTGCTTGGCTGCAACTGAGCAACAAAGTCGCGATACAGGGCGCTCGTCGTGAAGCTCGCAAAGCGCTCGAAGCTCAGACGCTTGAACTCCTTCTGCACGTCGAACGCAAAGGCGTCGAGCTTCCCCATCACGCGCTCGATCGCAGCCATACGGTCGTCAGCATCTTCACCTTCACGTGGCGGCAAGTGGCTGATTTCGATACAGATCTCCTCTTTCAGGCGACAGAGTGGGGCTGCAGCCACGGGCAGAGCCACCGGTGCATGCTTCTGTAAGAACTTGCGGTTCACGAGCTTCAGCTGCGCCACAAGCCGCTCATAGCAAGACTGCGTGGCTGCACCACCACTGGGCGATTGTGTGCTGCTGGTAGTGAAGTCCTGATAGAGCTTGTCGAGCTTGAACGCCTTCTCCATGACGAAGCTGAGCCGGTGGTGGTGCGCTGTGCGGTACAAGTGCATCCAGAAGACCGTGCAGCACCACTCGCTCGCGAGGATTGCGTCGAGCGTCAGCACGTTCACACTGATAGAGGCGGTGAACCGCTCTTGCTGCTGCTGGTGCTGCTCGAGCAGCAGTGCGTACTCGCGCGTGAGCTTGAACGCGTCGTAGCCGTCCCTTAGCGCCTCGTAGACCACCTCGTGCACGTCTCTAAAGAGTGTCTTTGGCAGAACCAGGGCATCCGCGAGCTGCAGTTGCTTGATCACGAGCTTCAAGTCGCTGGGCGTGCTCGCAGGCAACTTGTTCAACACTGAGGCGCGATGTCCTGAAGGCTGCTGATGAACTAGGAACTTGTCGATCACAGTGGTTGCGTAAGTCGTCTGGACGCTCAAGGCCGCGACGGGCTCGATCGTCACAAGCGCTTCGTACTCCTCGATGGAGTAGAGCAGCTTGAGCAGCGCCGAGTCCTCTGGCATAACCGTGTTGACGAACTCGGCCGCGAGCTTTGGGTCGCCCAGGCACTCATCCAAAGGCAGGTGCCTCACCGCCTCTTGAGAGGACTTCTCAGGCTCTTCTTGTAGGAACAGCGAGCCTGAGAGCCGCTTCTGGAACGAAGGAGCCGCTTGGCGTGACGACGGCAGCGAGCTGTCGACGGACACTGTGCGGCGCTGGCGACTGTTACGAGCCCCTGCGAGCTGGGAGTCATAGACGCAATAGGGATCAGCCTATTAGCACACACGGTGATGAGGGGATAAGTGGGATCATCTAGACTTTTGAGCTGCGTACCGTGTCTCTGCTCGCTGCGAAGACCTCAAAACCAAAGCTGCGCGCCTCTTCACTGACCGCTTGTTCCTTGCGAGGACTAGGCTGAAGAGCGATTCGTCCACCAGACACTGGGCTGTCAACTAAATTGCCTGGTGCTCCCGCGCGCGTTGGCGACCTCGGTGGCGTCGCAGAGGGAGAAGAGGTCGACTTCTTGACTTTTCCATAGAGGTTCTCGAGCAGTGAGCTCGCACGCTGGCGGCCGCCGAGCGACTTTGAGAGGAAGCCAGTCGCTAACGACGATGGTGCCTGTGGCTCGTGGCGCGTGGGGAACGAGCGGTGCTGTGCTGCTGACGTGGCTTGCTGTTGGGATGAGGTCACTGGGTCGGACGGTAGCGACGCCGACCGGAGCGCTTCGGCCTCCGAGTTCCCACTGGCTACAGCTTCACCCACTGCCATCACGTTAGCCAGTGGTTGGCCGTTTTCATGCTCTACCGGGAATCCTGTGGGCTCACTAGGCTCTTCATCATCGCCCTCCTCGTCACCATCGTCGTCACTGGCCGGCTCGCCGTGCAGCCAGCCGACGAGCCCGCCTTTCTTTTGGAACTCAGAGAGCGCCTGCTTCTTGGACTGTGCCACCTGCTGCGTCTTCTCCTTCACGAGCACGAGCTTCGCGGCCGACACGGCGACGGCGGCGCTGCGGATCGACGAGATCGCGTTCAGCGAGACTCTCGAGCGTCGAGGCGTTGGCGTCTGCGCGTCATCACTCTCAAAGGCGTCTCTGAAATGGCCACCGTCATCATCGTCCTCGTCATCGGGCGTACCCAGCGAGCACTGTGAATGCGCGTCACCGTCGCTCTCTGCTTCACCCGCACAGTCGTCATTTTGGGCTGCGTCTAGAGGGAGACACGAGAGCTCGCCCGTGACAAACGCGTCAAAGTTCATGAGGCTCGAAGCGCGCGGCTCCTGCTCACGGGCGTTCTCCGCACCAGTGATGAGCTCTTCTGTTGCACGACCAGCGGCAGGCTCGAGGTCGTCCTCCTGAACCATAGAGTCGTCGTCAAAGCTCTCTCTTGTTGAGCTGTTCGGCGACGCGCTCACGGAACCCAGCGCCTTTCGTGGCGAACCACCGGGACGAGACACACTCGCGGCGTTAAAGAGCACGACGTCATCGTCATTCGCTGCAGTTTCGTCGTCGAGGTGGATCGCGCCCCGCGTCGCGCTCGCGTGTAGCCGTTCGTCGCTTGAAGGAGCACACTGCGTGGGGGATGGTGTGTCAGTGGGGTCCTCCATGTCGTGCTCGCTCACGTGAAAGAAGAACTCGCGACTCGTCTAAGACTTCGACTGGACTTGGGCGACAGACTGCTCGACGAAAGGAGGATGGCAGTAGTGGGTGGTGGATTTAGAATGCAACTGCCGCGCGGTCGCGAAAACCGAAGAGCTCGTCCTCATGGGAGGAAGCAAAACGCCCCAAAGCAAGAGCATCTCTCTCCTGCGTGCCTGAGCAAGATCGGTGGCGTCGTGGACTGTCTTTTACCTCAGACTTCCGTGGCTGAAGCAAACGTTATGGGGAATGCGAGGTCGCTGAGAACACCGAGCAAGGACAGAGGTGGCAACCTTGGTCTGTTGCTCGATATTTGAAAAGGCTTCGTTTGTACAGTGATTAGCCATAATAAGAGCCACATGATTTCCATTATATATTGTCGAAGAGTATGTTATATTAGAGGCTTATGTGTATGTAATTCATACTATAATCAAATTTATAAGTAATGCTATTTAGTAAAATTTATGTATTATAGCAGGTATATATAGGATATCTGTGCAATGATTGACGATACTCACTGCATTACTGCTGATGTACTGCGCCTCCACTCGGCTCCGCTGTTGGGGTTGGTTGCCCATATTATATACATTGACAGTATGGAAAGGAATGGACCATCCGCAATATCGGTGAGCGCGGTAGGTAGTCGCTACGTCGCTGCGTGGAGGTCGGTCGGTACAGCAGGCCCGGCTCGGGGGCATGTCGGTCGGCTGACAATGAACACGCGAGCGAAAAAATCCACTTCCCCAGCTGCCTAACGAGCTTGTTCCTAAGCGTGAGTCCCTCGTCGCCATCCATTGCCAGCCAGCCCGGTCGTCTGAGAACGGGAATGGGAGGCGCAATGGACGTTCTGGGTAAATGGGCTAGCGGGAGGGGTGATGCCCCCCACCGTCGGGGAAAGCTCTCTTCCCCACACGCCGCACGAATGTATGATTCGATGGGGACTAGCAGGGAGCAGCAGTGTATCTATATACCTGAGAGGTAGGTGCTGTGTATTGAAGTCTAGTAGTAGGTTGGTCAAGAGTGGGTCGGTCGGTCAAGCAGCAACCGTTGACGTCCGACCGCCGTCGAACTCTCACTCCACGGCTGCCAAAGGATTACCAAGTGGTAGCGGTGGAGGTGTGTAAAAGTAGGCAGTCGACTTCCCTGCTGCACTCGATTTGATCGGACTCCACTTCGTTTTCAGCCAATCAGCAGTCGTGTCACCCATTATCCAGCCAATCAGATAGCCACATTAGGCGAAAAGATCATTTTGTCGTCACACTCGCACCTTCTCAAGAAGGAGCATGAGAAGGGGTTTGAACTTCGCTCGTGGTGCTGTAGCGTTGCTGAGGCAGTAGCAACAGCAGGCTGACTGCCGACAAGAGCGACCTCTCTTGTGCCTCGGCGCCGGTGACCTCGTCGCCTATGCGAACATCATCTCTCACTTCTCAACTCGCGGTCTTCCAGCGCCGTCCTCGCTTCCGCAGCAGCTCAAGTCCAAGCCTACAACACCAATCAAGTCATGAGCTCAACATACCAAGCGCTCGCGACCCCACTACCGGCAATCCCTACTCCAATAGCACTAGTACGCCGCCGCCGCATCGTACTGGAAGTTGGGAATGACGCTACTGCTGAGCTGAGAGGTCCGTTGTGGCAGTACCCAGGAAATGGCGACGATGCGCAGCATCTGCACGCCCCCGAGCACGAGCTCCAAGCGATCGAGGCCAAGCTCCATGAGCCCAAGCACCTTCTCGGCGAGTGGGCATCGACAGCGATCTCTGGGAACGACCTGCTCTCCAGCGTGCTCTACGCGGCGTCGCTGGTCGCAGCCAAGGCTGGGAAGCTCATGCCGGTGCCGTTCCTCCTCGTCTCGCTCGTGCTCTTCTTCTTCCGCTCCATCTACGAAGAGGTGGTCTCGGCGATCCCGCTCAACGGCGGATCCTACAACGCGCTGCTCAATACCACGTCAAAGCGCACGGCGTCCGTCGCAGCCGCACTCGGCGTGCTCTCGTACACGGCCACTGCCGTGGTCTCGGCGACCACGGGCGTCAAGTACTTTGCTGTGCAGGTCAAGATCCCGATTGTCGAGAGCACGATCGCCATGCTCTTCCTCTTCGCTTGCGTCGCGTTCCTGGGCATCTCCGAGAGCTCGCGCGTTGCCACCGCCATCTTCTTCCACAACGCGCTCGTGCTGCTCGTGGTCATCGTCGCTTGCATCCGGTACTGGGTAATGCACCCAGAGGTCTTCCTCGACAATATGCGAACCGATTTTCCCGCTGTGGACTTTTGCGGCGCCATGCTCGACGGCAACGTGCTCACGGCGATCTTCTTTGGCTTTGGCGCGTCGATGCTCGGCGTCACGGGCTTTGAGACGTCAGCCAACTTTGTCGAGGAGCAAAAACCCGGCGTGTTCCCAAAGACCATGCGCAACATGTGGGCGCTCAGTACAGCGTTCAACGTCACGCTGAGCGTGCTAATCATGGCGGTACTACCTCTCGAGGGAAAGAACACCATCGCGTCAAATGCCGACGCGCTCCTCGCTCAGGTAGCGCTCGTCGCCGCGGGAAAATGGCTGCAGACGTGGGTCTCGATCAACGCGCTCATCGTGCTCGCTGGCGCCGTGCTGACGGCGTACGTTGGCGTAATTGGGCTCGTGTGTAGGCTCGCAAACGACCGCGTCCTGCCGGCGTTCCTGGCCAAGAAGAACCACTGGCGCGGCACGAACCACTACATCATCGGCGCGTTCTTCCTGCTCGCAGCGAGTCTCGTGCTCGCGCTCAACGCCGACAGCCGTGTCCTAGGCGGCGTTTTCACGTACGCGTTCCTGAGTCTCATGATGCTCTTCTCCTGCGGCTGCATGCTGCTCAAGGCCAAGCGCTCGGAGATCCCGACTGCGACGCGCACGCCATGGAGCGCCGTGATCTTCGGGTTCCTCATGGTGCTGCTCGCGATCTTGGCCAACTTGCTCGGCGACCCGCAGATCCTCATGTACTTTGCGCTCTACTTCATCGTGATCGCACTAGGGATGTTCGTGATGCTCGAGCGCGTGAGCCTCCTGCGCATGCTGCTCGTGGTGCTCAAGCCCATTGCGCCGTCGAAGAACAAGCCGTCGGCGTCGCTTATCATTCGCGACGGGATCGCCGCTCATGAGCACACGGGCGTGCGCGGCGGCCGCACGATCACAGACGCGATCGTGGCGATCAATCACGCGCCGATCCTCTTCTTCTGCAAGTCTCCGGACCTCACGCTGCTCAACAAGGCCGTGCAGTATGTGCGGCGCAACGAACAGACCCACCACCTGCGCATCGTGCACGTCTACAACAACAACAACAGTGACGATGTGGAGAGCGGTGCATTGTCGATCCTGAAGCAGTTTGACGACATGGTCGCGCTCCTGGACCACATGTACCCGAAGCTGCGCATCGACTTCGTGTCGGTGCAGGGCGCGTTCACACCTGCGCTCGTCGCGTGGCTCGCGCAGTACATGGACGTCCCGGCGAACATGATGTTCGTCCGGCAGCCCAGCAATGCGCAGGCGCACAGCGTGTCGTCCTGCGGCGTGCGCGTCATCACCGCATGAGCAAATTGGGGCTTTCACGCCAGAAACTACATGCCGTCTGTACGTCGCTTTTCTTGGAGTTCAGCACGCGCGCGACATCACGAGAGTGTCAGCAAGATGGCGGCCATCACCACGCGCCAGTCTTCCATGTTTCTTACGTCATCTGGTGCCTGGCGTCGTCCATTCGGAAGAACGACGGCGAAGGTGTGAAGTGCATGGCGCATTCTGCTCATTTCCTTTTTTCGCCTTGACGATTTGTTTTCACGCGGGTACAGAAGTATAGCTAGGGTTCAGAAATGGCTCCATGGCAAGCCACAATATATGTAATTCTCGAGAACACTTTATATTGTGTTTTGGCAAACAAACGCTATCGATGGCCTCTATTATGTAATTATAGAGTAAACAATGGGATCTTGAACAGCTCTTTTTTTCTGACGTACTGCAACGCTCTATTTTTAGCCACGAACCCCACAACAAGCAAACCATGGAAAGAAAGAAAGCAGTAGCAGCGCAAGATGCCGATGGAGAAGAATGGCACACGCGGTCGGTTGTTTACATGGAAAAGAGAAACCATCGTATGCGCGCGTGTTGTATTGTGGGTGAGCGAGTGAGTGAGCGTGTCCAGACGCCTTCGTCGCTTCATCAGCCTCTCATTATTCCCACGACAGCGTGACACACTCGCGAGCGCCGTCACCTCACTCAACAAGAAAACGCTCATCCGCAGGATTGCACAAGAAGGCACACGCGTCGCTCTCTCTCTCTCTCTCTCTCTCTGGGTGACTAAAGAGCACCATGATGCGTGCAGACGCCGACACCCGCAGCGGGCGCGGCAACAACATCAGTAGCAGTAGATTCGAGACCGCGTCCATGGCCGAGCAGATGGAGAGCTACGCGACGCCAGCTACAACAACAGTATCAGCGGAGGACCGCTCGAGCGCCGGACTGCGCAAGGAGCTCGACATGCGGCTCACAGCGTACCTGCCCGCGGTCGTGCGGCGCCATTTGGAGAAGCAGGACATGCGCAGCGAGCTGCGCGTGCCGGACACGCACCAGATCACAGTTGTGAGCATGTTCGCCGATGTCTCAGGCTTCACGGCGATGACCGAGTCGCTCGCGGCGCGTGGCCCCGTTGGCGCCGAATTCCTCGCCAAGCATCTCAACTCGTACTTTGAGCAGCTCCTGCGCCTGGTCTCGAGTGCGGGAGGCGACGTGTTCAAGTTCGCTGGCGACGCAATGCTGATCTTTTGGCCGGAGAACCGAGATGACACGCTCGAGGGCCTGTTGCGCCGATGCATCCAGTGTGCGCTGCGCATCCAGTCGCATCTGCACAAGGCCGAGCTCGCCCCCGGCGTCGTGCTGAGCGTGAAGATGGGCATCGGCATCGGTGGCGCGACGATCGCGCACCTGGGAGGCGTGAGCGACGGCTCGATCTCGCGCGTTGAGTACATCGCCGTCGGCCCTGCGCTCGAGCAGGCGTTCAACTCGGAGCACCAAGCTGAAGCCGGCGAAGTGATTTGCTCGCCCGAGTGCTGGCAGATGATCCGCAAGTACTTTGACGGCGAGTCCGTGCGCACCGGCAGCGACTTCTTCAAGGTCAAGGGCGTGAACCTGCCGATCAAGCTCTGTTCGCGGCGCCCGTCGTTCACGCGCGACGATGCGGTGCTGCACGCGCGCATGAAGCAGTACGTCTCGCGCGCGGTGTGGCCCTATCTGGACGCGCATGACGAGTTCTGGGGCTCGGAGTTGCGCGACGTGACTGTGCTCTTTATCAACCTGGGCTTTTGCGAAGAAGACCTGGCCAAGATGCTCGATATTAGTGGATTACAGAAACTCCAGGCCGCGTTTGCGCTCGTGCAGCAGTGCATCTACGAGTATGAAGGCACGATCAACAAGTTCCTGGTGGACGACAAGGGCAGCACGGTGATCGCGGCCTTTGGGCTCCCGCCCGTCACGCACGAGAACGACCCGATCCGCGGCATCCTGGCGTCTTTGGCGATCTGCGCAGCGCTTATAAAGCTCGACTTGAAAGCCTCGGTGGGGATCACAACTGGTACAGCGCTCTGTGGTGTTGTGGGCCACCAGGGCAATCGGCGCGAGTACACGGTACTGGGCGACATCGTGAACTTGTCGGCGCGGCTGATGCAGAAGGCCAAGACCGAGAACGGCGGCGTGATCACGGACGAGACGACCAAGCTGCTCTCACAGGACGTTCTCCACTTTGAAGAGCGGCCCGAGATCATGGTCAAGGGCAAGAACGACAGCATCAAGATCCACCGACCGTACCCGCGCATGTCGATCCTGCTCGAGTTCCACTTGTCCACGACTGGTGGGGCTCGCAAGAACCTCGCAGCTGGCACGGCCCCGCAGACTGGGAGCCGCTTGACACATATTCCCAATGTGATGGATAGCATGCACCGCGTGCAGGTGCGTGACGCGCAGCGCCGGCTTTCCGTGCGCACGGAAAAGGAATCCGCCGTCGCTGACGCGATCATTGAGAGCGACAATTTCCGCAAAGTGCGCGACGCGCTGCTGGAGAAATGCTCGGAGCTGAATCCGTTCTCCCCCGGCGGTTCGTTCATCCTGGAGGGTGACATTGGTGTCGGCAAGACCGTGCTACTGCGCTCAGCGCTCAGTTGTCCCGAGTCAGGCTCGTACAACGTATTACAGGGCACAACGACGCCGTTCGCGACGCGCAAGCCGTACGCGATCTGGGCCGACATGATCTCCAAGTGTGCGCTGGACCAGTTGGTGAGTAGTAAGCGATCGTCAGCGAAAGTAACCCCAGTCGCCATGACATCGTCTCACAGTGGACGGAATCTGTCGACAAAGCACCATCATCACCACCAAGCCCCAGCAGCTCCACCGGCTTCGATGCCAGCGACCGAGTGCTCGAAAGAAGCGGAGCGACGGAAACAGGTGGCGCTCTTTGTGCGCAAGAAGATCAAGGAGGGTGCGGCACCGAACACGACGCTCGTCGGGTACACAAAGCTGCTGAACTCGATTCTGGATACGGACTTTGAAGAGTACGCGCGCGAGGAAGAAGCGACCAGCGAGCGAGCGAGCGGCAACGGCAAGAGCATCAAGCTCCTGAGTGGTGACGTCTGGAGCATGACGACTACCGGCAGTTCAGACCGCGAGCATTGTGAGAAACGAGAGCCAAATAACCAAGATGCTGACGACAACGACCAACAGAACAGTGGCAGCAGCACGAACCAGATGGACAGCCCTAGCAAGAGCAAGATGAAAGAAGAGGAGATTGCGGCGTGGTTCCTCGGGCTCTTGGAGATGGATCTCGCGCGCAGCCATCGGAATAGCGACGATCTCCGGCTGCTTACCCCCATTGAAGGTTCAGCAGGTGCGAACATCGCTCGGTCAGCATCAGCTCGAGAATTTGGCGCCGCAGTTGAGCCTGAAGAAGCTGAGTGGACGCCCACAGATCTGGACTTGAGTGGGATCCTGCTGCTCTGTGCGCTGCACGCAATCTCGCGCGAGAAGTCGACAGTCTTCTGCCTCGACAACGCCATGTACATGGACGAGAAGTCCTGGATCCTCGCGACGATTATCGCCAAGTACTTTACCAACTGTCTGGTCATAATCGGCACGCGCCCGCCCAGTCTCGCGCTCAGTGAGAATACTGAGAGCTCGTCGTTCCGGAAACGACTTCGCGTACTCAAGCGCATGCGCTCGTCCGTGTGTCAGTTGCTGGAGCCACTGTGTGGCCCCGACGTTGAACAACTCGCGCTGCAGACACTGCGTGTGCAAGAGATCCCCAGTGAGCTCATGGCGATCTTGGTCTCTCGCTCGCAGGGCAACCCGCTCTTTCTGCGAGAGCTAATCTTCGAAATGCTCCAGCAGCAAGTGGTAAGTGGGGTTCTGCTCATTGTTTTGAAATTGGTTGTCAACAGTGTTCAACATTGTCAGACAGGTCTACTTCAACTGACAACCAATTTCCGTATTATTGTTTGTAAACAGATCAAAGTCGACAGCAAGCGACGCACGTGCCAGATGCATGTGCAGGAGTCTGGGGGCGACAAGAGCAACGCGAGCTATTGTTTTGCCTGCTACTCCCGGTTCTCGGCGAGCAAGGACAAGCACCGGTGCAAGTGCTGCGGGTACATCTTCTGCGCGCTATGCACGCCGAAAGAATGTCGGAAGTGAGTCACCGTGTGTGCATATTGGACAATGTGTACGCAACATCGTCGTGTGAATCAAAGGTACTGATAGCAACTGTGTCTGCTGTGCTGTGTCGAGCAGGAACATTCCAGGAGTCTGCGAGGATTCTGTCCGCCACTGCCGCAGCTGCTACGGTTTCTCATCGGCACGACGACCGAGCTCGGATCGGGGCCTCGCTGCGGCCGTGAGTATCGCGCCGGGGGCGTTTGCACAGACATCACGCGCGAAGCACCGCGTGCGGTCGTTTTTCCACTCGTCCGAGCCGTCCGTACCGCCGACCTCGAAGGCGCTGAAGAATCGCATTGCGCTACGACCGCCTCGCATGGTGAAGAGCGTGCTGACGACTCTGCTTGACCAGCTCACAGTGTCTCAACGGATGATCATGAAGACGGCAAGCCTGATTGGCGCCCCGTTCGACGAAGAGCTCCTTCGCGGCTCGTGCCCGATCATGGCGCACCTCTCGCGCTTCTCGTGCGACATTGACGAACTCGAGCGGCTGTCGATGATCCGGCGCATCGACAACTTTGTCGGACGCGTCCCCATGAATGCGGCTGCTTCGAGTATCAAGTCTCCTGTTGCGCAGCATGGTGGCGTCGATACCAGCAGCAAGCCCAAGCTCAAGGTCAAGTTCGAGTTCGGCCACGGGTTCATGCAGGACGTGATCCAGAGCCAGATGCTCTGCAATCAGCTCAAGAAGCTCTCTGCGCGTGTCGTGGAGTTCCGCGAGCAGCAGGAGAAGGAGCTGCGTCAAAAGTACCATGAAAAATCGAACGGCAAGCTCAATCTCCCTTTGCAGCTCACGATCAACCCGAGCATCATCGAGCGTCGCCGCGGCAGCACGCCGGTCAATGCGCCGATCATGCTCTTCCCATTTGGTGTCGGCGGTCGACGCGCGCTGACGCCGACAGACGGCCGCCATTTTCCATCTGACGGACCATTCGTCTCGCGGACCTCATCGTCGTCCGTGGACTCGCGCTCGGCGGCCTCGTCCGTAACGTCTTTGTCCGCGGCCGAGTCGTCCTCGCAGCTCGTGCAAGACGACTCGATTCTCGCGTACCACGCGTCGCGGCGCGCGTCCATTCAGACGTTCGTGCTGCTCAAGTCCGGCCCCGTGTACGTGAAGAAGACGTCCAAGAGCATGTTTGCGCACCTGAAGCTCAAGACGCTCACGAACGCGCGCATGTGGAAGAAACGCTACGCCGTGCTCCATAACGCGCGGCTGCTGCTGCAGTACGACGAGCAGAGTCAGCAGGGCACGTCGCTGTTCCTGAGAGGCGCGAAAGTGAGCGTGTGCGACCCTGAGGTGGCGTCCAAGGTCAACTGCTTCCAGGTCGAGGTGAACGAGTGGACCAAGGGCAGGTGCCTCATTAGCGAGCGCCGGTCTTTCGTGCTGGACGCGCAGAGCGAACGGGAGGTGGGCGACTGGGTCTTCATGATCCGCTACGCGATCGAGTCGCTCGAGAACCAGACGAACGAGTGAGTGCGTGAGGACAGACAACGAACGGGTGAAGGCGAATGCCATTGGAAAGCTATGCAACTAGTAGTGAGTCAAGTAAATCTAATCCAGCGATACGTTTTCGACAAAGAAAAGCTGAGTGGCAAGCAAGCAACGCAAGGACGTTCCCTTTCCATTAACATCGAAATCGTTACCAATCGGCCGCTGGCAACGCTTCTCTTTAATAGTCAGTCGTCTGTCGAGGAAGGTCGTTCGTTGCTCTCCTTCTTCTCTCTCTCTCACGAATGTCTGTTGTTCTACAAGGATCCCATATCGATGGAGAAGCACGCTTAGAAAGCGGCGTTCTCGTCGTGGGTCTTGCGAAGACGAGCCAGGGTGGAGCGGACGGTGGCAGCCGAAGGGGTGCTGTTGAGATAGAAAACAAGAGTATAAAGGTGAGTGGTGATGTCGTGGCGCAATCGGGAGAGTAGAGATAATCAGCGTTGGACGTACTTGAGGAGGTAAGCACCACCCGCGACGACCTTGTAGCACGACTTGCACTTCCAGATGCCGGTGACGGTACGCTTGACCGAGTCCTTGCCGCAGAACGCGCAGTTGTACTTGGCGTGCTGGGAGATTTCGATCTTCTTCACGACCTTACGGAGCGACGAACCGTAACGGGTACCGTACTTACCACAGATGCCAACTTTCTTAGTGCGCTTGCCCTGGAAGAGAGGAAACACAGCACAGTCGACGCAAAAGAGAGTTAGCGCGTCTGCTTCCATACTCTGTCTCCACCACGCATTTCACGCCAGCCAGTCCATGCGTGTGCTCGTGTGTGTATGTCTGTGTGCGCACGCCATCTCTCTCTCTCTCTGTCGTCCACTCGCTCTCGTCTCGTTCCCTGTGGCGGTAGCTCCGGAACAGTCGTGCGCGCTCTATTCACAAGCAGAGCTCAGCACGAGACAGCGCTTCGGTTGTTGATTACGAGACGATGCGTCGCACACCGCAAAAGCTGCTGTTGCTCACCACCCGACTGAATCCTGCTCGTTCACGTTCCCACCGCCGCCACGCTCACTGTCTCGATCGCATTGTACTGGAGCTGTTCGCTGTTGAGCTGCTTGCTGTTGAGCTGCTGCATCACCGACTACTGCACCGCACCGACACCAGGATGGAGAGAGAGATGCGCGCGAACACACACACATACACACACACGGAGGCTGGCTGGTCATGCCACAGGCACGCCTGGAAGGAAGGGGCTGCTCACCATTTTTGCCTCTTAAGATTATTCGGAGAGAAATCGACTTTGAAAAGTGCTTCATCGCGCGGCCGAAAAGCTGTGCCGCAGCCACGGATTGAATGGCTAAAAGAGCCCGATATGTTTTCCGCCAATTACGTGATGTATTGCATATTTTTGGCCAATTAGCGTGATGTAGACGGTCAACCATTAAAACATACCGAATCAATGTCAGTTTTGAAACCGGTATTTTCAATACAATGACAATGCAATGCCGGACAAAGCAATGCAGTTGAAGATGGCTTCACTCTCGAAAAAGTGACTGCACGCGCGCATGCGAATGAAAGTGCTCTGAATGAAGACAACTCGTCGCGTGACCTCCTACTCATGATCGGCCGCAAGCACCGCAAGCGTACGTACCGCATACGTGTACGTTACGTCCATCCTCTCGGCCGACTGCAGGACGCCATCTCCCGTGTTGTCTCCTCTCTCTCACACACTCATGTTGCTTTCGTCTCCTTCCACTTGCGGTGTGCACTTGATCGATCAATGCACACATGCGCAGGCATTGTATTCGTCGATGGCATCCCGATCGAAGCGACGATCCTTGATGCGGGCGAGTCAGGGCTCAAGGGAGAAGAGCGGAGCGACCCCGCAGCGCTCGTGCTTCTCGACCCACGCGCAGTACGTGTGTTCATTCATTCTTTCCGACCACGACGAAAGTCCACGACCATGCTGGTACTTGTTCAAATCCCATTGACCGTTGCTTACTTATACATATGGCTTAATATGTTTATGCATGCAGCTCTTTGATAAGTACGACACGGACGGCTCGGGGGGAATCGACTTTCAGGAGTTCAAAGTGCTGCTGAACGACCTGCAGATCAAACTGTCCGAGCCAAAGCAGCTCGCGTACTTCAAGCGATGTGACAAGATGCACCACGGGAGCATCTCATTTGAGGAGTTTCGCCTCGCACTGTACACGTGCGACCCGAAGAATCCGAGTCGTACGATGGGCTTTGCGCCGGGGCAGTCGTTGTCGCCCAAGGATGTGTTCGAGATGTTTGACAAGAAGGAAGAGGGCGCGATTGACCGAGCGACGTTCATCGAAGTGCTCGAGTTTCTCGGCAAAAAGGTGTCGCTCGCCGAGATGGAAGCCATCTTCTCCGCGAACGAGGATGTAAGTGCTTCTGGTTCACTTATGTGCTTGTCTGCCTCCTAGACCTGTGTCGACTGACTGGTTTGTATGTGATTGACTATATAGCCTGAGATCGAGATGATGGGGTACTTTCAATTCAAGAAAGTGTGGCTCTCGCTCGTGGATGTTCGCGCGGAGCTCCGCAACCGCCACGAGAAGTTCAACCGCTTCCTTCCCGACTCCATGCTGATCAAGAAACTCGAAGTGCTTGTGAACCTTGAGGAGACGCAGGAGGCGAAGACATTACTGGAAGCTGCGAATGCGTTGGACGATGAGAAAATCGCTCTCGAAAGGAGGAATTTGGTGGATGAGGCACTGATACTATCGCGCGTGGTGCTTGGAGAGGCCTTGGACGCAGCAGGTCAAGTTTACATGTTTGGAAGAGGTCCGTTCAACAGCTTTGACGGTGATCCGGTAGAGCCCGACTTTGTCGACTTCATGGAGTACGAAGTTGTGAAAGAGCTGTGGAAAGAGCGTGTTCGTCCGAACTTGACGACAAGTACTCCTGTGGAGTCTGCAGATCCGCATGCGCCTGAGATCAATGACATTTCTGAGAAGACACGTGACAGTGGCTCAAAACCTGCTACTGGCAGCGCTCCGAGTACCAGCACGACAAACAGTAGCAAGGCACCATCCTCAGCAGCACTGCAGTCTCTCTCAAGAATTGCAGTAGCAGCAGCAGCTCAGGCATTCACGAACCGACAAGTGTCGCTGGTGACCGCATTTCTGTGGGGGAAGCGAGTGAAGCACATCGCGTGTGGATCTGTCGTGGCGTATGCAGTCACAGACTCCGGCGAAGTCTTCTGCTGGGGTGGTAAGCAGCACAAGTGGCAATACTTTTACGATCACTCCACTCTGAAGGACGGAACTGATGGGTACACGACCAATCGGCCCCAAAGCAAAGGCGGAACACGGCCGCTTGCCACGGAACCTGGTCGCCCGCTCACTGCTCGAAGCGAAATGCTGAAGTTCTCCGTCCCGTCACAAGTTGCTGAGAACCAGGCTCAGTACGATCAGCTGCACCTCAGGAAGAAGTACCGGAAAACGTTCGTCAAGCCAGAACGCATCCTGCCCACGGAGGAAGATAAGCAGCGTCGACTGATTCTCGTGGGGCGATACTATGATTTACTACCACTGGAAGATCCATCCAGCCAGAAACCTTTGCCATCCCTGCACGAGCTCATGGAGACTGTGGAACCAGAGCTCAACGTCGATGACTTGGCGCTTTCATTGCAGATGCGCGGCGTCTACCTCGCGAAGCAGACACGAATCGAGTTGATGGAGAAGCTCGGGACTTGCCTCGAGCTGGAACTGGAATGCGTCGGAGAGAAGTTTCACGAGCACATGAAGGAACAAGACAAAATCGCTCGACGCTTTCGCCACGACCGCATGGAGAAGTCGATGCTCGTCGTGGCCGCAGGCACTGCTAGACTGTGGCACGAGCTTTGCACTTTGCTAGAGAGCCTCACCAAGGTCGACTCCGACAGCTTCACCAAGGATCAGCGAGAGTACTTAGAGATGAAGCGCAAGATCCTGGCAGCAAAGCAAAAGGTCAAGCGTCAAGCCAAAGAAGGATTCTTCGATCAACAGGCAGCAGCGGCGGCTGGAGACAACAACAAGAGACTGTCGCTGCTGCACGCGAACGGATTAACATCACGAGGCCCCCCCCTGCAGAATTTCAACGGGCAGCACGCTGTGGAGTGGATTGCAGTCGGCTCGCGACACGCGCTTGCCGTCCATCAAACGGGAAAGCTGCTGACTTGGGGAGTTGGCGTCTTTGGGCGTCTCGGTGGTGCTCATGACAGTCAACGCGAACGGAATCAGGATGATCCTGACTCGTGGCATGAAGACGTTCATTCCCCCGAGGTCGTGGACGCGCTCAAGGCTTTTCGATTCCGATCGGTAGCTTGTGGGTTTGGGCACAGTTTGGCACTCTCCACTCAAGGACAAGTGTTTGTGTGGGGGTCAGCCACGCACGGAAAGCTCGGTATCGGCAAGGTTGCTGCTGCTGAGAGCTTCACGCTGTCTCCGATGCCGTTACCTCTTCCCAGTGGCGTGCTCGTGCGCAAGATTGCGTGTGGACCATCGCATTCGGCTCTCTTGACGACAGATGGTCATCTGTACGTGTGGGGTAGTGGCGATGGAGGCAAACTGGGACTTGGCGACGGGCGTGACATTGGACAGAACCTAGTTCCTCGGAACGGTGGCAAGCTGGGCTTGGTGAGCACGCCGACCCGTGTCCTCGATCCATTCGCGCGTGAGAAACTGGTCGACGTGAGCTGTGGTGCTGGACACACTGTCGTTGTCAGCGCGAGCATGAAGACTGGCGACAGGAAGCAATCTGGCGGTCACGTGTACGTTGCCGGAAGCAATCATGCTCTTGCAAAGTTCACCCCAACGTTCACGTTGCTCTCACTCACCACGGACGACTCGAACACGACAGTCGCGATAACAAAAGCGAGCTGCGGCAATGCGCACACGGCGCTCGTGAGCACAGAAGGTGAGCTGTTCACGTGGGGCGCAAATGTCGGAGGCTGCACAGGCCACTCCATGCTGCTGCCGCTCATCAAGACGCCGACTCGCGTGAGTTGCATGTACCAACGTCCAGTGAATCTGTGTCTTCTGGACGGTGTCACGGCGATGCAAAGCACACAAAACGCCACGCGCCTCCCCAAATACGCACTCCGACGAGGCTACGGCGACTCGGAGCTCATTTTTTCCCAGACCCAGCAGGAGATGTGCCCATTTTGGCAAGTGACGTTGCAAACAACAAATCGCATCGAGAGCGTGCGCGTCGTGATGAAGAAGCCCGCGGATGGCGAAGACTCGTCAGGAACCTCAACGAAGCGAGCGTCGACCAGCTCAGGTGCGAAGTACTCGATCTTGATCAGCCAGTTCCCGTTCGACACGGAAGAGCGCGGGAAATACTCGCTAGCGAAAGCCAAGAGCCACAGCATCCACGTCGCATTCGCTTTGCTGGACGACCAGACAGAGTATGTGTGGTCCTTACCAGTCGACACGCTGGGGCAGTTCGTGCGCGTGCAGATCGAGAACACCACGGGCATGCTCAGCTTGCACGGCGTGGAGGTCGTTGGGATGGACAGCACCGAATACAAAGGACCCAGAGTGACCGACGTCGAGTGCGGCGATGGCATGACCGCTGCGATTTGCCGACCACTGAGCTCTGTGGACATGCTTCGCGAACGCTTTCTTCGCGCGGTGCGCGCAGACCGGGCGAGTCTGTGGATTCTGGAGCAGATTGATACCTTCCACCCGTTTCTCCAAGAAGAGTTAGTGCGCCTGGGCCACCGAGGACGAGCGTGCGTACTCTGCAGACCGCGAGCCAAGTGCGTGGTCTGCCAACTTGAAGAGGCGATTTTGACTGACAGCAAAGTGAAAGCGGTGGCCACTAGCCACTCTGCTTCTGCAGACTCTCCCAGCAGCAAGTCTCGGAAGCTCGAGGCCGAAGAGAAGAAGCGAGACGCCCTGCGCCAGCTGACCCTCGAAGAGCTCTGCCAGAAGCTCCTGGCCATGAACATGCGGACGGAGGAGGAGGAGGAAGAGCAGCAAAAGCGGCTGGAGCAGGAGCTGCTGGACGCAAATGCCTTTGCGAGTGTCAAGCAGCCGCCAGCACTGGTGACGAAGCACGTCGAACCTCCGCTACCTTCAAGGCCAGAGGCAGGGTTACTCTCGAAGCTCAGGAAGGCGCTTGGCCTCGGAGGACACTCTACGAACCAGAAGGAGCTCTGACAAAGACTGAAGAACGTGTGGTGGTAAGAATCAATTGTGTTCTATTGCTTTCATAGTTCATCTCTACCAACTCAACTCACTTCAAAACGTGTTCACTCATAAAGAAACATAGACAGCAGGCTTCTCCACCTGCGAGGACCAAGATTTTCAAACGCTGGTCTAGATCTGCACGCCCGTGTTATAGACCATGCTGGACGTCTCGTTAGCCTGGTGCAGCAGCGACTCGATCGTCGAGTGCAGCTCCGCGGCCGAGTATCGCTGCGAGTAGCACGAGGATCTCGAGGTGCGCGACGTGCGGCTGCTGTTGCTGCACGAGCTCGTGGTGCTCTCGTTGTCGCTGTCGTCGTTGTTGTGGTGGCTGCTATTGCGGTTGTTGTACTTCCACCCTAACCGGCTGTCGGACAGGCTCGCCATGCTCAGACTCCGGCCTTTCACGTAGAACGACTCCGGCACGGTGTCCTCCTTGCCGTTGTTATTGTTCCCAGCCATTGGCGGCGACGAGTTCAGGCTAATGTCCGCCTCGAGGTCGAAGTGGTCGAGCTCGAAGGAGCCGTTGTCGTCGCGCCACGTGCTGCCACGGCTGTCGCAGGACGACGTCGTGTCCACCGAGTAGGCCTTGGCCGTGCGCGGCTTCTGGAACGAGCTGCTCTCCTTAGCCAGCTCCTCAACGCGACCGCCGATCTCCGCCACGAGCGCCTCCATCTTGAGCCACCACTCCTGCGAGACGTGGCTGCTAGCCGCCACCTGGTCGAACTTCCACAGGTCCAGTGTTCCAATGCACTGCACCTGATTTTTCAAGGCGGAAGAAGACGACGCGTAGATCGGAAAGCTCAGGAACGACATGGCGTCGTGGTCCGTGCACAGCGGGTGCGCGTGGAAGCGGTCGTCGGCCGCCAGCTCCGACACGAAGAAGGGCGCGTTGTGGTACACGGCGTACGAGCTCGCGCTCTCCTCGCGCGGCATCACGTCGTCCACCACAAGCGCCGGCTTGCCGCTCGACGCGTCCATCTCGGACGACGCGTTGATGAGGCAGTACACATGGGTCTTACTGGCCACGTTGATGCTGCAGCCGTGCCACTGCGTGGCCACGTCCAGCACACGGTGCGCGTGCTGCTCCAGAATCGGGTCGTGGCGCAGGAACACGATCGACTGCGGGTCCATCTTGAGCGTCGTCTCGAGGTACTGCACGCGGACATTGTCGCGCGAAGACACGGGCGCCTTGGGGAAGATGTTGAGCCAGTGAAAGTCTAGCTCGTAGTCCACCTCCGGGGTCTTGAGCTGTTGGAAGTTCAGGCGCTGGCGGTACAGCGCCGCAGACGCAGAAGAAGGCTCCGATGCAGTCGCCGTCGTGAGACGCAGGTTCTCTAGCAGCTCCACCTTCGGACGCGCCACGGGCGAGAAGCTCGAGCGGTACGACGGCACCATGCGGAATGACTTGGTGCGCTCGGCGACAGGCTTGCACTGCACCTCGTCGATCGTCACGGTCTGCGCGCGGCGGGCGCGGACGGTGGGGCGCACGTACTCGTCGTCCTCGCTGTCGCTATATACACTGCTGTTGCTGCTGCTCACACGGCTCGCTCGACTCGCGTACTTTTTGCTGGAGTGGTCGTACTCTGGGACTGGCGGCGGTGGCGCGCGACTTCCGGATCGCGACGTCCTGGTCTGAACTGCTGCTGGCGGCGCAGAGCCCCGACGAGAGGCGGCGGATCCTGGCTGCTGCTGCTGCAAAGTCGGCGGAGCCGGTGGGAATTGGTTCTCACTGCGACCCACTGGCTGTGTACTCCTTGAAGATACAGGCACTGGCTTCTGCTTTAGGACTGGAACGGGGGCTTGGACAGGTCTCTCTGCAGCAACAGGCTGAGGCTGAGACTGCTGCGCCGCTTGACCGACGAGGCCGTGCGGTCCGTAGAGGCAGTTGTTGCATACGCGCTTCTTCTTGCGCACGGCCGTGGGGTTGGCGATGACCGAGAGGCAGCGGTCACACGCCGAGCGCGTGCAGACTTCGCAGTGGTGCTTCCAGCGGAACGGCCCGAACTTCTTGTGGCAGATGCAGCAGCCGTTCGAGATAGCGGCTGCCCCTCCTGGCTGCGACGTGATGCTCATGTTGGCAGCGCCGCTGGTCCCCGGAATCGTCGACGCGCGCGTGCTCCGATAGTTGCTGGTGTGGTTGTTGTTGGACGCCGTCGAAGCTACGCTACTAGCCTTGCTGCTACCGTTCACGCTGCGCGACTCGCGGTAGTTCTCCACGAGCTGGTGGATGCGCGTGAGGCTGAGCGCGTCCTGCCACATGCGCTGCTTCTGCGACTGGCCTTTGTTGCGGCCACCCGTCCCAAGGAGCTCTTCGTCCGAGCACGTGAGCACGACCTCGAGCGTCACCAGACCGGGTTTGCTAGACTCCTGGATGATGTACGTGATGCTGAAGTCGTTCCGCGAGAGGTAGTCGCGCTGGAAGTCGCGACGTTTCTTGGTCAGGTCAGGAAAGTCCACTGGTCGCAGCAGGTGGAGCACCGAGGGCACTGAGATTGAGTCTGTGCGCCCACTCTTGGTCTTGCGCGTGCGCTGCAGCATCGTGGCCAGCGAGTAGTTGAGCAGTACGTGGTTCTCCATGCCCAGCGTGCTCGTGTAGGGCCGTAGACTCGCGTACTCGATGCTCACGTGCTCGCGCTCGCCCGTCTGGTGCAGCACTTGGCCGTACTCGATGGCCGCTCCACCGGACGAGTACGCCCCCTGCAGCATCACTGCGAGCGCGCCGTAGCGCGCCGAGGTCGCGAGCACCACCTCGATCTCGCTGATCTTGGCCGTCACGTGGCGTACGGCGCGTACGGTGTAGCGCCCATTGCTGGCCGGCGTGCCGTTCGCGACGCTCTCATAAAGCTTGGCGCTCTCGTCCGCCTTGGAGCCGATGCGCTTCCACTGCATCTGGCCGAAGATCTGCTTGGCGAATGCGCGGCCGTGCATGCGCACCTGGTTCTCATTCTCGAGCACCGGCAGCAGTGTGCTCGTTGCAGCAAAGGGCTGCTGCTGGCTTCGACTGCTCGACATGCTCTCTCTCTCTCTCTGCGTGTGCTCACACCGAAGGTTGCTGAATGAACGCGCAAGGTCCCGCACGCACAATGGATGTGACGTGGAAGAGGATCGGGTCGTTAAGTGAGCTCGTGGGCTCTTTGGTGGCTGACTGCGATCGGCTGGTCAACTGAAGAAAAAGAGAGCGCTGAACTCGCTCCGACATCTCGCGGGTGCTACTCTACCAAAAGCTCCGTGTATCCAAAAGCTTCGTGTATCGCACCGCAAGCAGCAGCACCAGGAGCCAGTGCCCCAGCTGGTGGAGCGCATTCGGTTTTCAACCCTTTCTCTTGACGGTGGATCTTGACTGGCGAGATCAACATATGCACCTTAGATAATGAGTTGGATGAGAATATTACATGCTTTTTCTTGAATTATAAAGGCTCTGATAAATTCATTTAACAACATCTTTCTATAAATATTTAACAACATCAGTATAAAGAGGAAAGTACAAGCATATAGTTTATAGAAGAGGGTAATATAGCGCAGACCAGACGACGACGTTTTAACCGACACGCCTTTGCAGACTGCGCTGGCTATCGAGCCATTCTTGATGTTTAGCGCCGACTCGCGGCGCAGGTAATCGGACAATGGACGCAAAAGCGCTTTTCGGTCACGAATCAAACCGCCGCATGTAGAAAAGAGGTGCCGTCGCGCGTCTGCACACAAAGAGGTGCTGCTTCAAAAGTTCGAAGACGCTGGCAATCACGCTTGGTGCGAGTTTCGGCTTCTTTATACCGGTACCGGTTAACAATGCAGGTCAAAGTGGTCGGTGTTTTGTTTTGAGAAGGAAAAAAAACCCGACTTCATGAGCGCTCCTGCTCAGAAGCAGCACCTGGTTCAAGCCACTTGCTGTCTGCTGTCATGCATTTCAGTGGAGAGCGAGCGAGCATGCGGTAGCACATGGCGCAGGCCTCGTGTATGCTGACGCATTGAGTTGAGCGCGAGACTGCGTCATCCGTAGGTAATGACAAGAGGACCCATTTCATGAGGGCTTGAGAGCGAATGCAACACGAGGAGGCTACTGCTGTTTGGATTGCGTTTCAAGAGCGCTGCTGGATAGGTAAGTAGCTGCGGGGGAGTGAGAGCAGTGAGTTCTAATGAGCGAGCGAGCCCTTGAACCATTGCTGTCTTCGTCTGGGCCTGGTGCTGGTGCTGTCACCTTGAAGCTCGTGCAGCACATAAACGCTCGTATTGTTGAGTTCTCGTCAAGGAACGCTCGCCTCGACGTCGGGAAGTTCTCGCACTCGCTCTCGTTTCTTCGTAGTATACACACTGAATGGTGCGAGCATAGAGCTGATGGATGAGCAGCGAGATATGATGCGCAATTCACTCCAAAGATTGATTCTCCAACTCCAGTTGGCGGCAGAATGGCGTCTTGCAAATCGCGTATTCTGCGATGCACAGCGCACTACTGTAGAGCTCTCTGTACTGAGAGCGCGGAGGTCCGCGTTCTACTATATACATAGTGATGCGAGAGCTCCTGTAAATCCAACAAGCGTCACCTTCATGTTGACGGACTTGAGTGGACAAACACAGGTGGACATTTTCGAGCTGTATGTTGCTCCAACGCTGTGTGTCTAGTTCTGGGGCACCTTCCTGCAACCGTCAGCACCGCTCCAGCTCAAGCTGAGCTGAAAAGATCTGTAGAAGCGTGGGCTGGTATTTCATTTGCTCTACGAACTGTACCTGCCTGGAAGCCTGTCTGTATGACGTGCGTCACGCGACCTGGAAGCCGAGCCAGCGCTACGCTGTTACAGTACGCACCCAGCTGCTGCAGCTAGCGCTTCTGGGTGTGAATCTGCCAGATGGCTCCGTTTAGCCAGTGCGAAACCCCAGTACGCAGCCAATGGACCACGCAGCAGAGCTTCTACAGCGACCCGACATATAGAGTTCACTTCTTAGCTTTGGCTCACCAGTGCGGCGTAAACGACGAGATACCCACGTGGCCACGGACCGACGCTTGTGGGGAGCGAGCGCACGAGATCCGCACAGTCACTCAGTCACACGCGCGGCGCCTTCGACGTCTTCGTTAGTCGCTGCGCTGCATTGGCGTGAGCTGTACCTATTGAGCTGTACGTAGCGTCTCCCAGCCGTCCGCACAGCGTAGAAGCCGCTCACTGGGAAAGCCAGCAGCCACGACGCGTGAATCCATAAATCCCCACACCCAGTAGCAGTATGGTGGATTGGAGGTCCCCGGACAGCTCGAGTCCCTTGAGCAATTACCAATCCATGGGTCCGGACGACGACGTAGACGCTGAAGGCGAGGTCGACGGCCACAACCGCGGACAGGAAGCCATTCGACCGCAGCAGCGTATCGATCTGTACAACCCGCTCCAGTTCGGGCTGCTGCAGCAACCGCGTACACAGCAGTTTGCGTCCCACACACCATCCCGCCCCGGCGGCCCCGACGCACGGCTGCACATCGACGACCTGCGCGAGAGCCCGATGTTGAGGAACGACCTCATCAGCCTCGAGTCCAATCCACGCGCCCCGATCGCCGAGGACCAGCCGCAAGCTCAGCCGCAGCCGCGGCCACAATCCCACCAACAGTCGCAGTCCTCCTCTACGGATGCCGTGGGCGGCAGCTTCCTGAACCAGCTCGTGGCCGGGACCTGGCAGCCCAAGCGCGCGGCCTTGGAGCCGCAGGTTGACGAAGAGCTACAAATACACTATGGCCAGCAGCACACGCCACCAGCTCAGCAGCAGCAGCGGCGTCTGTCCAACACGCGGACGTTCGAGGACATGCTCCCCCGCCGATCGCTGCTGGTGCCGTCGCCGACGGAGTACGACATCGGCCGACGCACGCTCGATCCCGAGGAGCTTCTGAGACAGCCGCGCGTGACGAGCCCGAGCATGCGCAACCTTCAGCAGTTCCGCCCCGTGGCCGTGCCGCCGGGAGCGATACCGCCTCCCAGCTCCACCGTCCCGCGCCCCACAGGTGTAGAAGGCGACCATAGACGACCAACGACTCGACAGGATGGCGAGCGATCTCGCGGCGTCTCGACCGCCACGAACTCGTCGCGGGCCACGGCCGTGGAGCGCGCGCACCGGATCTTCGCGACCAAGCAGGTGCGCTTCGAGGACTCGTGGCACACCGACATGTGGATCTACATGTACGTTTACTTTTCCCCACTATGCGGTCTTGTATGCGATCCAGTGGGCCTGATGAACCTTCACGTATCACTTGCGGCTCTAGGAAGAATGCGCATCCGTTCATCGGGATCTTTGGCGCGCATCGGTGGCATCCGTACAAGCGCCGCGACCGCGTCGTCGTGCTGCTCGTAGCTCTGCGTACGTTCTTCACACCTGCACTCTGTTGGAATGTGCTATCGTAGCCGACGCTTTTTGCTAACATATCGATCGGTTGGGTCTTGTTTTCGATGCAGTGGTGATATTCCTGTGCTGCGGCGTGTTTGCGACCCAAAAGTGCTGCGACGTGGTGCTCGACACGCCCATCGCTGTGGTCAATCGACGACTCACCAGTAGCGCTGCTGTGCTGTCTTCCACTGCTGCTACACATCAGCAGTGCGCTGCGTTCTACAGCTCCTGCGACAGCAACAACGGCGATGAGCTGCCGTCACTCTGTACGGAAGGCTCAACATGCAGCAACATCTCTGGACAGACTGAGAAGCAGTGCGTGCCACTTGTGGTAGCAGCAGCCGCTCGTTCGTGTGGCG
The DNA here is from genome assembly GCA_023334315.1 of Globisporangium alternatum. Taxonomy (NCBI): domain Eukaryota; phylum Oomycota; class Peronosporomycetes; order Pythiales; family Pythiaceae; genus Globisporangium; species Globisporangium alternatum. Next base: position 5,668 of record JAASGT010000221.1, on the reverse strand, counting down.
GTGAAGGCGCCCTCACGTGCCCCACGGGCTGGACCTGCGACGCAGCAACCCACAAGTGCGCGCCGTCGTCCTCTCGTGTCTGCTACTTGCCACGGACAACGTCCTCTTCAGCTGTGAGCTTCGCTGCTGAAGGCAGCAATGGCAACAGCGAGAGCGGCGGATTGACTGCGATCGAGGCGATCTTCGGCATCCTCATCATCGCGAACGGCAACGCGACAACAACATCGAACAGCTCAACCAGTGGAAGCTCGTCCGCGGATACGACGCCAGTGCCAACCCAGAAAGCAACTCAAATCACGCAGTCGATCTCCGTGGCACTCACAAAGCCTACGGACGGCGGTGTCTACAGCGTCGCGTCGAGTGTCCCCATCGAGTGGACCGTGAGCGTGCTCTCGGGTGGTGCGCAGCCGCTCAAGGCCTTCTCGGTCGAGTTCAGCGCCGACGGCACAACGTTCGCCACGATTGCTACTGACGTCACAGCTTCATCGTCGTCTTCAGGTACTGGGTCCACTAGCAGTGAGGCCACAAGCGCCTCGGTTTTCCACTACGACTGGAAGCTCAACAACAACGCGGCGCTGCTGTGCACCAAGTGCGTCCTGCGCGTCTGCTCTACCGTCGGTAGTGGAAGCAGCAGTGCGAGCAAGAGCAACAGCGTGTGCATCCGCTCGGACGGCGGCGAGACGGCCACCGACAGCAATAGCAGCAGCTTCGTGGTCACGAAGACCTCGAGTGCGGCGCGCAAGGGTATCACGTTCCGCATCGTGCGTGAGATCCTCGCGTGCTCCTGCGGCCTCTCGCACGCGTCCTTCGTGCAGTTTTCGTACCTGATCGCGCTCGTGCTGCCGCTTGCTGTGCTGCTGCTCGAGCAGCTCGTGACGTTCTACCAGGACTCCAAGCTCCACGGGCTCTTCGCGCGTCGTGGCGGTCCTGTCACGCCCCGACTTTGCTTCTACGGACGCAGCGGCGCCAATCGCGTCGGCCGCGTGCTGCTCGTGCTTGTGCTCGCAGCAGCATGCGTTGGTACCGGCATCCAGCTCGCGCAGGTGAACGAAGCCAACTTTTACAACCAGAAGGGCAAGATCGTGCTGCTCTGGCTCGCTATGTACGCGCTCTGCGTGCTCATTGGCTTCATTTACTGCAGTCTGCTCTTCCTCGCGCTCTTCTCGCTGCGCTGGAAGCTCGAGCTCGCGCAAAAGAACCACGTGGGGCCGCGGAACGACTTCCAGCGACCGACGCCGCTGCTCGACCCCAACAACTTCCAGCAGCACCAGCGAGCTCCTCTGTCTGAATTGATCGAGGAGGACGAGGACGAGAGCTGTCGCAGTGCGGCCATGCTGGGGGCCCTGTAGCCTCGTAGCCTCGTAGTCAACCAACCAACCAGCGACTGAATGACTCGTTGGTATCTATGTGAATGTGAATGTGTAGCTAGTCGTCAAGAGTGCGTGACTATTGTCTAAAGGGATTAACAACAACAATGAATCCCACACGTCTATTTAATTTGGACACTTTGACTGTTTTACGTCCTCCGTTAGTAGACACAAAATGGAACAATAGCCATTCGCAGTGTCGCTTTCTTGTGGACACTTTTTTCTGGCTCACTAGCTCTCTAGTGCGAGACAAAGTTCTTGATCACAGTCTTGCGGTACTGGCGCGTGTGGCTCATGTCCTCGCCGTTCGCGAGCGAGTCGACGACCGAGAGCTCGCCGCGCAGGTCCATCTCCATCTTGGCCTTGAGCTCCAGACCGTGGAAGCCCTTGCCCATGAGGTACGCAAGCTTGGCCACGCACGCTTCGATCGTCATGTCGAGCGACGTGATAACGCCCATGCGCAGCAGCTCTATGCCCGTGGCGTACGTGTCGAGCTGCGTGCGGCCCTGCACGCACTGCGTCGTGATCGTCACGGGGATGCTCGAGTCGATCGCGCTGCGCACGAGGCGCAGGAAGCCGTCCTTGCGCAACGGCGCGTTGCCCGTGCCGTAGAGCGCAAAGACCACGGCCTTGCGCGCGCTGTTGTTCTTTGTCTCGTTGTGGCGCTGGATGTACGCCTCGATGCAGTCATCGTCGAAGCCCGGGACGAGGTGGAAGACACAGATGTTGGTGGCAAGGTCCGTGAAGACGCTGAAACGCCGGCGCGGGTACGGCAGGATCAGCGCCTGGTCCACGGTCGTCTCGACACCCGTGAGCGCAAGCGAGGGGAAGTTGGGCGACTGGAACGCGTCCACCGACATGTTGGCGATCTTGGTCGTGCGGTTGCCGCGCAGCAGCTTGTCGTTCGAGTAGATGCACACCTCGGGAATCGCGAGGTTCGCGGCACACATGACCGACATGATGAGGTTGCGGCGCGCGTCGCTATGTGGGTAGTGCAGCGGGATCATCGCGCCGGAGATCACCACGGGTTTACCGAGGTACTCGAGCATGAAGCTGAGCGCCGACGCCGTGTACGCCATCGTGTCCGTGCCCTGGAGCACGACGAAGCCGTCGTAGTCCCAGTACGCGCTCTCGATCTCGCGCGCGATACGCCCCCAGTCCGCAGGGGACATGTCGGACGAGTCGATTGGGTCCTTCCACTCGCTCACGGTCACCTTCGGCATGTTCTCGAAGAGGAACTCATCCATCTCGCTGAGCTTCTTCTCGAGGAAGCCGCTCGACGGGTGCAACACGCCGTCAGCGTCGGGCACCATGCCGAACGTCCCGCCCGTGTAGATGATGAGGCAGTGCGCGCGCTCGTTGCCGGCCGAGCCACCCACAGCCGAGCTGCCGGTCGTCAGCACGTTGTGCGGCGTGCCGCACAACGCGTGCGTGGGCGGGCTCTTGGCGAACGACACGGGCACGGGGTCCACGCCGCTGCTGCCGGCCGTGAGCGACATGGCGCTCAGATTGCGCGCGATGGGCACGGGGCTGGAGCCGCCGCCGTTGCTGTTGGCGCTCGCGCGGCGCGGTTCCACGCCGAGGGTGGTGAGGTCGTCGGCCATGGTGCTCTCTCTGTGATGGATGAAGTGGCTGTCGTGTGGGCGGCTGGTTGCTGTTTGAGCAATGCGCTTGCTCGGAGGATGGTGACGCGCATGGTAAGGGCAGACATGAGACAAAGCAAGAATGTTGCGCGAAAGTAGAGCTCGCTGATTGGCTGTCCGGCATTTCACTTGATGTTTGTATGGTTTGATGGTGTTGTGTTCCCGCGACCCAGTTAGTACCGGATCTTCCATTAAAACCGAAATAACGCAATAATCTGTTAACCAGCTTTCGTGATAAAAAAATGATGATTAATCTGGTTAATGCCATCGACCACTCTTCAAGCGGCAAGCACATTCAGATACAAGCACTGATCCAGACATGCGTGTACTGCATGTGGGAGCCGCTTGCCGAGTTGTTTGTTGTGCAGACTAATGGTGTTTGTCTAATGTGCGGTCCAGAAATTAAATGGATCTTTTTAAGCAACTAAAGTTGCTTCAATTCTTGGCAAATATATTCAAAACACTTTTGACTTCTTGTTCAACAATATAGTACCAACTTGAAGTACCACCACGTTTCCTCGAAAACGCTCTTGGTACCAAAAGCATTTCCTCTTTCACACAAGCAAAAAAAAGCAACGAAGATGGACGACCGCAAATACGTGGACGGCGTGACGCAGGACCTGACGCAGCGCAAGAGCGACTTCCTGCTCAAGGTCGCCAACCTGTACGTAGTACTTATCACTGCGTTCGTCACCCACCCATCGACCATATCGCTCATGGTCGTGTGACTCTCGTGTGTGTGTGTGTGATTGTGTCTCCCTCTCCTTCTCTCACACGCAGCCGCAAGGTGCTGACGGAGCTCGAGCTCGATGGCGCGGTGCTGAGCTACTCGCACAACTTTGCGTGGCTTACGGGCGGTGGACGCCTCTTTATCAACATGGCGGTCGATGGTAACGAGCGCTCTTTCCCCTTCTTCTCTCGTGTGGATGTGGATATCAGTGTGTGTGCGTTGCTAACACTACAGTATCTATCGTGTGTACTATGTTGATGTCTGTGATGGTAGTGGGTGTGGGCTCGCTCTACGTGGACGCGACGCAAGTGGTGCTGCTCACGAACGAGATCGAAGGCCACCGCCTGATCAACGAGGAGCTCAACGGTCTGCAGGGCGAGATCAAGCTCCACGAGTACCCGTGGTACGCGCAGCAGAGCGCTGCGGAGCTCGCCAAGACGCTCGCAAAGAGCGACCGCATCGCCGTGGACACGACGAGCAGCGCACTTGAGGATCACATCGGCAAGCTGCGCGTGACGCTGACCGAGCACGAGATCGCTCTGTACCGCGCACTGGGCAAGGACTGCGGACGTATCATTGCGGACGTCGCGCGTGGTATTCGACCGAGCATGACCGAGTTTGAGATCACGGCGCAGCTGTCGGAAAAGTCGTACGCGGCGGGCATCACGCCCGTGGTGCTGCTGGTGGCGGCCGACGAGCGCGTGGACGCGATCCGTCACCCGCTGCCGACGCCCAAGCACGTCAAGAACAAGGTCATGCTCGTGCTCTGCGGCCGCCGCGCCGGTTTCATCCTCTCGGTCACGCGTATGGTGTACATCACCACGACGCCGCACGCAACGATCCCAACGGACCTGCTTCGTCGCCACGAGGCCGCGACGTACGTGGACGCGCTTGTGATCGCCAAGACGGTGCCCGGGGCGATCGCGAGCGACCTGTTCAAGGAGATCCAAAGCGCGTACGCGGCCAAGGGCTTTGATGGCGAGTGGAAGCTGCACCACCAGGGTGGCTGTGCGGGCTACCAGAGCCGCGAGTGGATCGCCAACCCGGTGCTGCAGCGCGTGGTTGGAAAGAACCAGGCGTTTGCATGGAACCCGTCAGTCACGGGCACCAAGTCGGAGGACACGGTACTGATCCAGCAGAGCGCGAGCGGCCACGTGACGCACGAAGTGCTGAGCGCGTCGCCGGACTGGCCCGTGATCGAGCACACGGTCGATGGCGTCACGGTCGCGCGTCCGGGCATCCTGCACCTCGCTTACTAAATCCGAGCAATGGAGCAGAAAGGGTGGCAGTGTTGCCCACGAGCCGGGTGAAGCCGCTGCTGTGACCTCAAGTGTATAAGTGTACGTAGTGGCGTCGCGCCAATCTATGTACCGTGAACAAAATGCATATCGCTTTGGACGCCTGGTTGCTTCCGAGCCATTCCCTGTTTGAAGTTCATTTATCAAGTCGACCACACATAAGAAGACGAAGCCATCTATCTCAGTGACCTGTAGTCGGATCTCGAGTTCATGCTTCGACAGAGGCAGCTCGTCCGCAATCGCCTGGACGCGTACTTTGAAGACGCGTGACACCCTAGCCTCTACCAATGGCTTGACCAACACTGAGATGTGTCCACGGCAGTAGATGTAATTGCAGTGGGCGTTCTTGGGTCCAATGTCCGCGGTGAAGCAGGCACGGCCTCGGTTCGAACAGCCTTGTCAGTTTCCTTGGCAAACATGAAGGTTTCTTCACTTTCATTATGGAATATATAGTTTCAGCCAATCACACGAGGCATCGAAAATGCTTTAAACCAATCAGATGCCGTATTTGGAAAAAGATACGCTTTTCCGCGAAAAGCTTCGATCTTTTTGACAAGCATCATAGGATCGAGCCATTCATTCACCACGTCACGTACAAGCGAAGCCCATGCAGCTGCAGCTCTCACTTGG